>LR736860.1:6623089-6639230 GCA_902654985.2 Oryctes borbonicus | reverse complement strand
GTATAATAAAAAAGTTTCCAATTTGTTGCCAACTTTTACAGACACACAGTATATATTAAAACGAAGAACATTAATGCTACAGCAATGGCACAGCATCATTATAACTAGGCTCACTCTTTTAATTTTAACAATTAAAAATATTAGAAACAGAAACTAATTATTAAAAAAAGATAAAAAAAATACTTAATATAAAAAGAACTAACATTCCATTGATAAATCCATAAAATTAATGAGATCGATTATTTATTACTAATAAACAATAAAAATGAACAACTTTGGCTTTGTTTTCTTTAAGTTAACGACGAATATATTTTTGATACTTACGTTGCTTCAGATAAACATTTTTACATAAGTTGGAGATATTCCAATGCGACTACGTACATTAACCATGTAAAGTTGATATAATTTGTAGAAATAATTACAAAACCTGTATTATTTGAAACTTTTATTATGTAATTAGAGACATAATTGTGTTAGTGTACTTTTAAACAATACCTTCTTGAACCTGTTTAAACTTGTACCAACCCACCAGTTAACAAAAAAAATATATATTGGGAAAACACTCAAGTAAATATTAATATGGTTTCCTTACTTATACATATGTATCTGAACTGTTGCAAAATTTATCCACCTTTTTGATTTTTTAAATTGTCACGAAACTGCATAAAATACATTGATGTTATTAACAACTATTTTTGTCTTCTGTTTTAGGGTATATTCAGGATGGCGTGTGAGCACGTATTGAAGACAATGAAGAAAGGCCGCGAAACATTGTTAACTCTTCTGGAAGCATTCGTTTACGATCCATTGGTAGATTGGACTCTTGGCGTTGAAGGTCTAGCAGGAACTATATTTGGAGGAGTACCCGATAATTCAACCAATAGACAAACGCGAAAAGATTTAGAAAAAGAAGTCACATTATCCATGTTCAGCGTAAGATGTACCGAAGTTAATATGGATTGGCAAATAAATAGGTATATTAATTTCTTAATAAGACCTACGTCTAAATACGTGGCCATTTTATACAAATTTTTTTATAGTATTTTCAAAATTTAAGAATTTCAAATTAATTTTTAACATTTTTTAAAGGAAACTACATTATTTTATTTTTATATCAAGACTATGTAAGCAAATGTTTACTAATTGATTTAATTCGCATACCAAAGTTATACAGTGTGTCCCCTGAGTTAGTTGCAAAGAGGAAAAAGAAAAAATAATTTTTGTTTTCTCAGAAAAAAAAAATTAAATTTGGTTTGTTTTGAAACCCTAAACTCTAGCAAAAAATTTAGTTGATTCAATAGGTCTTATAAATAAAAACGAAGAAGATACCTTAAGTAAGAAGTAAAAGCAAAAGCAAACACAGCAACAGTATACACTTCGATTTGTATGAATAACATTTTGCTTTGGTACGAAGCATGTACTTTCCGTAGTTTGGGGAATCACCCGAGGAAATATTACAAAACGTGTAGTCGTTGCATAAACGAGTGCCATACAAATAGTAAATTAAACAAGTATTTTGTCAAAAAGGTATGCGTTCTCCAAGAGAAGTTTGAAAAATTATTAGAGCAACATAATGTGCTTTTAAAGAATCGCAATTCCATCAATAAAAAAGAGAAAGCTTTATCACCATTAGCAAGACCGTAGGGATTAGGCAAAACAACAACCGAAAACCAAATAAGCAACAAAATAAATAACATGAAAACTAAATTGAAACACAAAATGGATATCAACAAAACTGGAAATAAACCATTTATGTTGGGAAATTGTGAAAAAAGTTGGAAAATTACATTATGCAATAATGCACAACATACGATTAAAGCTGGAATCTTTCGCAAACTCAGCCGTACTTTCTACTGTAGAATGGAGAACTGTTGTTTAAGTTGACCAAAACAACATTCAATTCCAACAGGTTCTTTTTTTAACAGGTTATTATATTGGAGTTGGTGCGATGTATTGGGATTTTTATACGTGGTTATTAAGTATATATCCCTCAGCAGCAAGCAGTAGGAAATGCGCATCATTATTGCACCGTTTCTACACACTCTTGAATTTTTCCATATCCTATTTCATGTGTAGAACCAGGGCATTCAACAGTGAATTTATCGTGCATCGCATGTGGCCTGAACATTTATACTAGCATACACTTTTCTGTTAATATATTCATCATTGAAGAATGAACGTGAGCTAAGATTCCTGTACCACAAGGAAAATGTATGTTGTTTTACCATAGCTTGGTTTAATTCTTCATTAATGGATGAGAATTTAATTCACAGATTGGCTTCTGACCCTATTTTGTAGATTACTTCTGTTATTGTTTTCGAAACTATACTTTGGAACACGCTTATATCTTCTGCGGCTCCACTATGATAACCCAGATCGCCCACATTAGAAAAAATTATCATTTCTTGTAAAGGTAATAACGCCCCTCCTTTTTTCTCATCATCATTACCTAAAAAATGGTCCGCCAACTATTCCACATTTTCTTCTTCCAAACGATATAAAGTTTTCTAGTTACAATATAAGGTTTATATTGTTTTTCTCTGCGAATTTACAAATGTAAATGTGTAATAACGTTTCATTTACTATACTTGTATTTTCAAGCTAGTCTTTGAGGTACCTATGATTTTAATGGAGCAAATTCTTCAGATTATGGCAAACATCCACCATTATTCATAGGCTTTGGAGTATTTACTTTTTCTCCGGAGCAAACGCTTTTCCTTCGTAAATACTTTGATACTTTATTCGTACAGTTTGGAGCATTTGCTCTCGAATATCATTTTCCTCTGTTTGTTCATAAGACCCAACGCTACAGTACAGATGAAGGCAACTACTGTGCAGTAATAGCAATGTTTCGAAAGCGGTTTCCTGAGGTTGACATTTCTCACGTTGGCGCACGCAAACTTGTGCATAAATTTTTAACAGATATGGTTGCTAACATGAAGAAGAAGAAAAAGAGATGCAACCAAAACGACACTGCGACCCTTTCAGCATTGTAATCGATAATCGAAAATCCACGAACATCTCTCAAGAGGAGAGCATTACAGCAAGAAATTAGCAAATCACATCTGCAAAGAATCTATAAAAGTAACAAAATTATGGCAGTTTAGACAAACTCTGGAAGCAGATGATGAGGCTAAACGTCTGTATGTTTGTTTGTGGATTGGAAATGAAATTTCTGCGAACAGAGAGTTCCATAAGTTTCAGACTAGTTCAGACGAATTTGCATTTTTCGCAATTGGCACTGTGGCTTTGCAACCCTGAAAGTGCGTGGAGTGTAATAAATCCACATTTTACTCTGCTTACCCGAAGTCGACATTTTAAATAGGTCAATGTGTGATGTGTAGTTACATATCACGGTATAAAGGGATCTTATTTTTTGGATCGAAATTTAAACCGAAATTTTAAAAAAAATTTTTAGTGGTAAATTTGACGCGCTACCATTGATTTATGCAAACTGCATATTTCCAACATGACGGCTGTCCGGCTCATAATTCCATAACTGTATGGGACTGGATAACTTTCAACTTTGGGGTAAAATGGATAGGGAGGAATGGTCTATTCCATGACCACCTGACGGTGCAAATCTGCCAATTTTAGATTTTATCTTTGGGAAAGGCCTAATCAACTGATTTATGCTGACCCACTGACACATTACGTGGGACATTTGGACTCTTCAAGAACTACGCAAAAGTTGGAAGGAACTCAGGATGGGAGTTTAGCTGTAAGCTAATGAAGGCGGCGCTTTAATTGAATATTTCTTGTTGTTGTTTTAGTCTTTTCGTTCTTTGTAACCGTTTACATAAAAAAATGCTTTTTATTTAGCTTAACGTTTTTGCTAAGATTTTTTCTTGAGAAATGAAAAATTTAACTTTTTTCCGCTTTGCACAGCAATACACGAATTCATCGCATCTAAACACGGCCCAATAGACTGCTGTAAACAGTATTCGCTCACATAGTAAAGTGATGATTATTTTCTCGCCTATTGACAAAAGGGACGCATTATATTTTCTCGTCGATTGTTGACAATTGCATGAAAAACTTTAAAAGTTCGCAATTGGGTTCTAGAATTAAATAAATACAATAATACACATTCCGTTCCGATGTGTCTAACATAGTTGCTAGATACGGCAGCTACTTACCGTACCTCTTCATATTTTTGAAGAATGCCAATTACCCTAGATGACTATATAATGTTCGCTCTTACAGCATACAGATTTGATTACTGTGTGGCTTTGCGGCAAATTGATGAAAATGATGTTTCTGGAACATTAATTCCACCAGGCCTTTATTTATTTTTAGTTCAACTGCTATCCCAATGTATCATTTTAAGCAACTAACCCATGCCCACATATGTAAATGATATAGAATACGTAGATGAAACTGTGTGCAAGTTAATAGTTCCAAGTTTCAAACGTGTGAATATTCTGCAAATAATCCAATTGATTGACGCAACAATATGTGACTGCGTCAACTTCCAAACTTTCCAATTCATCATGATTATCCATATCTTCGACGATAGACTAAACTCGCTAATGTTTGCCTATCAGATACGTATTTTTATAACGCACGAAATAAAATTTCGACAAATGACAAGATGAGCTTACCTTTTAACTTTAATATCTACATTTTCAAAAGCGTTTAAAGCAGATGCTTTATAAATGTTTAGCTAACTAAAAGATTTTGCAAATTTCTCCAAATCCAGAACAAACAAACAAAAATTGCAAGATTTAATTTATTGCATAAAAATACTAATTATTTATTTAACTAGTATCTGTGCCCAGTTGCACGGGGTTACTATATAAGGTTATAACGTTTGTAGTAATAATAAACTGTTACTGTCAAATTTATAATTAATCAAGTAACTTAAAAGTTCACGTTCTTTTTTTTACTATCATAATTTTCTATTGTTTATTACAATTTTCCATACTAGTGATAGTTAACAAGTTTTTCTCCGTTTTCGTTTTTATGGGTGGGTGGAAAATAATTCCTTTCCTGGGTAATTTTAAGTTTTCAAATAAAAAAATATTTGGAGACAAATACTGCCAAAATTTAAGTTTACAGACTATTTAGTTTTCGCAACGCGAAATACAATATTTCTTATTTCGTTTTTGAAAGCTTCTTCTCAATTCAACTTCCACAACAATATTCTCTATACCTGTACTGATAATAATAATATTTATTGGAAATTTAAATTAGATACAATAAGATAAGATAATACAATAAGGTAATACATAATCATTATACAGATTGAGAGTCGGTCTTATGGCCGCACCCACCATGATCGGATATATTCCGAGCGGAAGAGGGGATATTCGTTCATTACTCCAATATATGTTATGTTACGGTTCTTAACTGTTAGCTGGTTATAGTTGACGTTTTAGTTTTGATGTATTACCTACCAAAAAGACGTCAAAACTGAAACATCAACCGTAACCAACAAACTGACAGTTGAGGCATGGCCTAATACCGATACGAATACCTCTCCACTGTTCCGAATATATCCGATCAAGGTAAGGGCAACCATAGGACCGACTCTCATTCTGTATATGTATTTATGTTGCAATACTTTGAAATCTTATATCGTATTCTATTGATAATTCTGAGGAGTTATGAGCATGCTCGGACCGGAAGTTGCATCATTTATGTTCCATTAGTAGTCAAGAATAATCGGAATTGCACTCGGAGCAATTTTTATCGTTTTAGCTAGAATAGCAAGAGTCTAGGGCAATATGACCGACCGACAACTGATATTTACAAATACAACAAAAGCGATTATAACCGATAAACTTAATCTCTCTCAATGAAACATGACATGTAAAATCGCACCCCGCAGGAGTTGTACATTCCCTTGACACTACTCAATCCAGAATGTTCAAACTAGAATTACAAACTGCGACTGCGCTCTAGTGCAATCCAATGGAATACGCTGTTACTTCTAATAGATGCTGGAATTGTATCAAAAAAGATAACGTTTACAAATTGGTACGCTTGTAAATGTAATGGGTACAAATATATTCTTTTTGAACACCAGCATTAAAAAATGGTCTTTTCATCTTAAGGGAGTTTTCTACCTTATCTACCTACATAGTTATGACAACAACGAATTAGAGAACAAATAAAATTTTATTTTTTAACATAGGAACCATTGTCACTAACACACTTATTCTAAAGTTTTTCAGATGACGCTATGCCTTGGAAGAAAAAATCTTTTGGTAATTCTGCAAAATACGACTCCACTGCGTTCTGTGAGGTGGATGTTACAATTCTTCAAAGCTTTTTTTATTACTATTGCTTGAACAATTCACACTTTATACAGCCTTGTGTTGTAGAGCATAATAGTGGGGTCTTTTTTGGCGTATTGCCGCAAGTTCCTAATTGTATTTTTGTAGACATTCACCGTTAATGTAGTCCCTTTTGGCATATGCTCAATTAAGAGAATCCTCTCCGCATTCCAGAAAACGGTGGTCATTCAAATTGCGTCTTCGCCTTCTTGGGTGCTGGAGAATCCATATGAATTGTTGCATGGATGCTTGTTTTATGGGAAGGCCTCAATGGTGTATCCAGGTTTCATCCCCGGTTATAATTCTATAGCAGTGGTCGTCATCTTGGAATAAACAATTAAATTCTCCTCACAAATTTGTCGTCCACACAGCTTTTGTTCGGGACTAAGCAGCCGGGGAAATCATTGTGCCGATACTTTGCCCATTTTCAAACCTCCGTTTCTGATATTCCTATTTCTCCAGCCATGACACTTTTACTCGGCGTTCACCCAACACCAAATCTTCAACTTTC
The DNA here is from genome assembly GCA_902654985.2 of Oryctes borbonicus. Classification (NCBI taxonomy): domain Eukaryota; kingdom Metazoa; phylum Arthropoda; class Insecta; order Coleoptera; family Scarabaeidae; genus Oryctes; species Oryctes borbonicus. The sequence goes on along the minus strand of LR736860.1, from coordinate 6,632,438 downwards.
TTGTTGAACTGTTTGGAACAATACTGTTTCGGAAATGGGATGAACTGTTTTTTCCATACACCGTCACCATTCTCTCATTGATATTCTTCAGGCTACTACCTTCTTTCTAGATACAAATTTTGTGACGCTTTTCTGATTAAAATTACTCCTTTTCGCTTCTTTAAATAATAAACGACAAATGTTAAGCGATTAGAACCAAACTTGAAGATGACACTATTAAATGATCAGAAACTTGTTAAAAGAAAATTGTGGCGATAACATATTGTTTTCATGGCTACGTAAATAAGATAAAAGACTTTCTTCCTAATATAAATATCTATATAAAAAATAGTATTTTTGTATTAATATCACGAAGATAGAACATTCAATTTTGTTTTACCGTTGTAATCTAGAGGCAAAACTTATAGATAATTAATAATGATAGCAAGGACTGTGCGGTACTATGGGAAAGAACACTAAAGTATCGGCACCATAGACCGAATCAACATTCGGTCTACGGTTGAAAATGAGGATCGACATAGCCCCAAAACAGCTGTCTCCGATTAATTAATTAAACTTGTGTGTGCGGAGTGTGTCGATACTTTAGTGCCGTTTGTTATACATAACTTGGAACATGGTGTATTGTAGATTCTTTTTTATTGCTGTTTCAGAAATGACATTTTAGAAGAAATTCCCGAAGCTATTGAACTAGTTAAAAAATACCTAAATGAATACAAAAATGTTACTGACATTGAAGAACTTCTGCAGGATTTACATCAACAAATGGCCTTAGTTAAGGAAGCAGAAGCTAACGGAATTTGTAAACATCCTCTGTATTCCTTGCCGACCAGATATGATTCTTATAAGAAAACCCAGGATGCAATCAATAATGCCAAAAAGGATCTTGAAAATATTGTTAAAGATTGCGAAATGAGAGCCCTTAGATACTCAGATACATTAAGGTTATTGGAGGGTCAACAATTCACGCAATGGTCGATGGAATTAAATGCTAGTTTTGATATGGAGAATGTGAAAGTGTATGATATAGTGAAAGATTTCTTACAAAATGCCGGTCAGTCTAGTATGATAACTCAATGCGAACAATCCGAGAGAGATATAGAACAATTGGCGCAGCAACAGATAGTTACAACTATTAAATGCTTACAATTGCTTCAAGAGTACGCGATGATAGTACACCAATGTCCTCCTATTTTTATAGAAAAACATAGAGTCTTTATTTTTCCGAAATGGTGCAAGTATCTTCAGGAATCAAAAGGTACATCATCATGTGACGTAGTGTTTCAAGAATTCTGCCAATTTCTAGAAAACAAGTACGAAGCACCTGTAAAGAATGTTTTCAAGTTTGCTTTCCTATTGAACACCTTGTATAATGAAACAGCTCAACAGCTTGCTAAATTATACGAAGATTTGAAGAAAGTACACACTGAAGAACCTGCTAAGATTCTTGAGAGAAACTATAACGATGCTAAAACGAGTATGATAAATTTCCTGAAGCAAGAGAAAGGCTCATGTAATGCCTATGAATTCGTAATAGTTAGTGAATTACTATTATTGAATCAGAGCTTTTTAAGTTTGGAAACGGCAGCTTCCAGACGAGGGGATTGGCATAAAGTTAGCACAAGAGAGAGTGTGTGGTTTTTAGACGATTTAACAAACAACAGCAATAAGGCTATGGAATTAATAAGTTATTTACAGTTGAAACCGGAATGTAAGATCGAAAGCGTGATGTTCACGCAAATACTAAACGGACTTAAATCTGCCAACAATATGTATAAAAGTTTACAAGAGTTGAATTATAATTTTCATACGATAATACTACCCGAGTCCATCAAAAAAATTCAAAGTGACGACGCAAGTGTTATGCAGATAGTTTATGACTTGCAGTCGATTATTAACGATGTTGGAATGCCGCTTTCTGACATTATTCTTCACTTGGAGAATAACTTGAAATATACCGTCATGGAAATGGACATTTGTGTAAGTAAATTATATATACTAATAACCATATTCAAAGTGCAGTTTCTAGATTTAATTCTATTTAAGACAGGGAATTATAAAAATTGGTTCGCAATTTTTTATAATTTTCTAACCTAGTATGTCACTAGCTGCCAACTGAACTAGCTCTTCAGCCTGTCGCTGATGGGTTATTCATAGAGACTTGCCCGAATACATTTGCTCCTATCCGTACCATATCCGCGTCCAATCCGTACCCGCATTTTTACTATCCGTATCCGCACCTCATATGATGCGTATCTGAAGCGGTATCCGCATTTTATACTCGCAATACTACCGATAACCGACATACTATAAATAAGAATGATTAAGAGCGGGTGCGGATACTCCACACTTTATCCACAGACGTACATGTATCCACATGCGCAATAATAAAAATTGTCCTCATCCATAAATTATCCGAGGATATGCAGGGCTCTAGTTAGCGATATTGCAGAGTAATTTTATTACTCTTTTGTAGATATATACGAGAAAGACAGTAAATAGGTTACAATTGTTTGTTACTGATGCTGTATTACAGATATTTGTGTGTAATCGATGTTTATTTTTCGGTTATGTATACCTCCATAACTTCTAAGCACTTGCTCCATAGTTTTATCAGTGCTTCAATACCAGCTGCATACGTCGTAATCATCCGTTAAATGGGTACCTGCCAGGTAATTCTTCAGCGGTGCAAAGAGGGACATCGCTAGGGTCCATACACCGACAACATTTTTTTTATAAGTGTCCTTGATCAGCCTTCCTTTTGCCCGCTGCTTCTCTGTTGTACGCGTATCGAGCACGGACGCCATTGCTAAACTGACTAGCGTATGCGTATTCACAGAGGTCTGTTGCCTAGCAATATTCAAGCTGGATTGGAAGGCAGTTCAACAACACACCTGGGGTGTCGTTACTTCTATCCTAGGCTATTCAACAGTCATTTGTAACCTATCTACTGATTCTCCCCCGTAGTTGTAGATATGAGGTTGTAATTGATTTTTTATTTGTAGACAACAGGTGACTATAAAATGGAAAAATTGAAAGAGTTGAAACTAAGATACGAAGCGCTTTTACATGCTACCGGTGAAGTTCTTAGTCCAGGAAAGATGCTTCTAATGGGGTTTAATGGGCTTTTTCAGAAAATTAACCTCGAGTACAATAATCTTATTAACATGCTTAGCAATCTGGATGTACCTACATCGTGGAAGAAATTAGATCAAGTGAAAGAAGCAAAGAGTCTTGCAGGACCCATTTTTAACTCCAGAGTTAAACTTATTTTGGATGACATATTTTTGATCAAACGAATACAAACCATCTCTGATTTCTTCAATATTTGTTTGGAAATGTGTCAACCTTTCAAAGACTTAAATTCATGCACAGTTTATAATGATGATCATATAGTTAAGCCCATTAGGAAGTTTATTGCGGATTACATTAGTCGTCAATTTCTGGGAATAACAACCGAAACTATAGCGTACGCTATCTGCTCTTTATTAGAGGATTTAGGACTAGATGTTGGAAACGAAATAGAACAAAAAGATATTGGTGCCGAAAATAAAGTACCGTTGGACGAACTAAGTCATAAAGGATGGAGCTCTTTTTTAAAACATGGGATATTCACTCAAAATATACTTGCTCAAGCTTCTAGTTTAGAAACGAATTTAAAAACCGCGTGGGAACGAATGCAAGAACCCAAGAAAATTGAACAAAACTTAGCTTTGGTACAGTCTTCGTTGATAAGAATCCAACAACAAATAACAACTTGCAGCTGGATGTTCGAAGACATTTTAAATCAGCACGGTAGCTGGTATCATGTAGGCACTGTTAGTAATAGGAGCAAGTTTATCGTCGATTTGCAAAACGAATCTGCTGCCTTAAATGCCATCCAAATAAAACTCGCCGAAATGCAGGAGCAGCAAAAACCATCTATTAATAGTGTTGCTCAACGCCTAAAGTGGGCTGCAGGCGCCAATCCCGATTTAAACGCCGTACTTACATCTTTTGAAAGCGCTTTAGCTGATAGGGAAAAGAAATTCAAAATTGAGTCTCAAATAACGACTACAGTGTTAACTACTTGTAACACAATTTTGCAACATGAGCTACTGAGAAGTCATTCTCCTGATTCAAAGTCATTTGATCAGCATTTCCTAAATAGTTGCGAGAAATGGCGCATTGCTGCTACCTTCAATACCATCAAATTAGAAAATGTTAGTGAAGTGGAAGAAAATATTATGAAACTATATACTCCCGATTTAGTTAATAATCCAAAATGGTTATCTGTTGTATCTGAAAAGATATCAGATATAATTACTGGAACACAAAACGAACTTGAAGATTTAAAGAACAAGAAAATTGCTATCATCGACGAATTGTCTTTAGCGGTTGATAAAGTCAGACCAATTTATGCGCAGCATTGCAAACTCATGACTGATTTTAAGAGTTTAATAAAGGCATTGACTAAAATTGAAGAATATGCGTCTAAAGCGCAAAAATTCGTTAGCGATTATAAGAGATACATTGATACGTTCACTTCGATATTTACTAAAATTAAATCAGGTGTGGCCAAAAATGATATGGAAGAATGTTTGAAGTATTTTTACTATTTAGAAGAGACCACAACACAGATCTATAATGATTTAATCAATTTGATAAGTAGAGAGGTACCTGATATGAAATTGTCCAGAAATCAACTAACACGTCAAGACGGAATGTCGCTTAGTCCAGTAAGAAGTATACCTCAAAAACAGGAGAGCATGACAAAAGGTCAACAGAGAAATGCCTATGCTGTGGGCGTTTGGCGTAGAGTTCGTCAGAAGTTGGAGGGTAGAGATCCAGATCCAGGGAGAAAATATACAATACAAGAACAGGTAGCTTTAAACATTTGGTTAAACATTAAGGTAAAATATATCAAAACTTATAGAAGGAGGAAAATTATATCTAGAGTGCGACTAAGTAGACTTGAAGCCTCAAACGGCACAGTTCTTTTAATTTCTTTGTCAATCTTCAGGAAATATATCGCTGATAAAAGCATGATTATGACGAAATACTGCAAGAAGTTGTGAACCTAATGGTCTTTTCGGATGGTACTTCATTACCCAAAGTTGAACGAAGCGATTCGCGGTATTGTTGTGTTAATCTCTTGCTGAAATAAAAAATTATTCAACGAAAACCTTCACATAAATTTTCAATTTTTCACAAAATTGCTCTTTTAAACGCCCTTTGTAAATAAACTACTCTGTTGATTTCTCTGCTTTCACTGCTTCGACAATGGTAATTATCATATTTTCTGGGACTCAAATCTATTTGGTCGCATTATAGATGACGATAGTTTTAATCAATGTAAAGTGATTGTATAGTTCTTAAAATTAATATAGAACAAAGGAAGTATTAAAATGATTTTTTTTTAGGTTGAATACGTAATACGTGAAGCAACCAGCTTAGACAACTTAGCCCTGCTGTACGAGGGCTGGACACCGTGGGTTTGAAAGAATATAAGGAGCAGTCGTCCTGCCTGGATCTCTCTTCAGTAAAAAAGTAAACCAACCAAGCGTCCGTTGTGCAAAAAGGGCGTCGTGAATCAAGCAGCAGCGTCTATAACTTTAAATAGTTCTCGGGTCGTAGTCGCTTAGTTTTATTGCTCTTGCAAAAATTCAAAAACCATTGCAAAATATTGAATCTGGGAGTAAGATAACGAGTTGCCTGTCATCATCAGTGGGATACTACGTATTATAAATTACATATTCCGTTAGGTGTTGCGCAAATAATTATTAAGAGACCCCAGTCCGCTATTTCGGTACAGCGTGTTTGACCAGAAACACATTGGTGAAAAGATCAAAATTTTTGCAATATCAGTAAAACTAATCGTGTACTTGCTGATCATGGTAAAACTTAAAAGTTAATGCTGCTTTTAATTTTAAATTGTCGACGGTTTAGTCAGATTGACAAGGGCCGCTGTAAAATGTCGGCTGAAGTTTTATCTTCATAATAAAATAAATTACATAATATAACCGATAACATCTGAGTGTATGTTAAATGGTATCCATAGGGTGTTTGAATTTCAGGTCCCACCATTCAATTTTTTTTGTTTAGGGATATTAGGTGATATTGTTTTTTAAATTCTAAGTGCTGGGTTATTTTTTAATCGGTCATATTTATTTAATTTAATTATAATGTAAATATTTTAGTATTTCGTTATATTCCTCCTTTTTCAAAAAATTATATCAATCATGAAATACTTATACATAAACTATTTTAGAGTGCCAAAGTGATTTCTAGATTCCTTTACCACGTTAGCTATAAACCTATTGTCCCAACTTTGAAAGTAATTTGACTTGTAGTAGATAAATTTCACAAAAAAAAAAAAAAAAAGAAGGGGAAGGAAAAAAAGAATGCGAATCTTGCAACCATGCTGGAATTAATAGCGTTTTCAAAATAAGAATCTTAATCGCATGAAGTAACATGGACAATTTTGTTTTCCAATACAGCACTCAGAATACAGTTCTTAAAACGTCATCATATGTATCTATATATATACGTTAAAGATTGAGGTAAAATATCTAAGCTTCAAATTTTAGTAGTGGTCCGTTACTATATTATTATCCGGAGGTATTAGCAGTTAAATTTGATATATAAAAGCAGAATGATGAACATTGAAATTATAGCATCCTTGTATGCGAGAAGATTTATGTTTTGCACGAATTTATTGAAAATACTGACAATAGAATATAAACATACCTATTCTTAATATTAAAGTCAGTTTATAGAACACAGTTTAATCTTCATAAATCTCCAGATAATTTTCGAGTCAGGTAGCCCGGTTATTATTTTTGCTATCTAGCGAGCGCATATCTATGTGTTAAATTTCATATCTACCGTACATAATACGCTTAAGCAAGTAGATACAACACCCTATCATTATTACAATTTGGTCTATCATGTAATAAATTTTGTAGTGACTTAATTTTACGATAAATATTACGTAAACTAATTTCATTACCTTTCTTCCCTTTGCATATTATTTTCTTAGAATATTTGTTTAACTTTTATTTTACGCTCTATTGTTTGTAATGTTTTTTTTTTTTGTGCGGGGGATAGCAACAAACGTTTCCCTCTCAATTGTTCTATCGATGTCTATCGCAGTTATGGTTTTTGGAATTCTTGTGTTGGTAAAAAACTTTGAATTACTGCTAAATAGTTTGATACTGTTCCCCCTGTTTCTCGTAATAGTCGGTATTAATATAAGCATTTTCTGTGGCATTCTTGTTTTATTACTATTTACCACCTTTTCTCATACGTCTATATCACTTTAAATAAAGATATTTAATAATTCAAATCAATCGTTATCCGATCACCCTCAAAATTAATCTACTCTGAAATTTGATGTAAGATTAATAAGAAAACCTGAAAAATTTTGTTACTAGTCCGAAAGCATTAAATTCAAATAAGGGTGACTGGCTGATCTGTAGTGTGGTACATAAAAGAGAAACGTTATATTTTTAGAAACTTCGTGCAGATGAGACTGAACGAACCTGAAAATCGGCATGCGGCAGCTTTTTTAGGGATACGTATAAATACATAGGAAAAATAGGTTTATCCTTTTTTGTATTCAATTACCTATTTCAGCTGCGAATATTGCAATCATCTACTTCAACATTAATTCAGCTATTTTTACTTGAAAAATATATTATTTGTTCTTTTTGCCTTATACATCTGCAAAAAATATGTTAGGGCTTTAAAAATAAATAAGTTCTTATTTTAAGTTTCAATAAATATAGTGTGGTGATATGTAGAATTGCAGAGAAGGGTTCATTTGGACTTTTATTCAATGATGTATGATGGATGCAAATATGCGTATCATATTTTTGTATTTTAGTATTTACCAAATACTGTTTTTTAACTTACACCCTCATCGTATTATCTGACGTTCAACCAGAAAAATAACAATACAGAAGGCTGCAAAGTAAATGGAAATATATTAAAAAGAGATTCTAAATTAATATGGTAGGTGGTGCTTACAGCAGCAATGCGTGATGACGTAACGTTGTGTTGCCCACGACAATTTGCTTCCTCGTGTACTTTCCTTGCACATTGTACTATGCAACGGACATACGCCCCAATGGCACGTAATCACCCACCATCACTGGGTAAACATGAAATGAAGGAACCAAAGAATAAAATGTAAGTGAAATGAATACCAGTATCGCTGTTTACAAATATATAAACAAAATACCAAGAGCTATTAATTAGTATCGATGAGAATATCTAGACCTAGATATTGTAATCAATTAAAATTGCTGAAATAAGCGCTATATCGACCTCTACGGAAAAGAATACGAGTAAATATTCAAAATTCTGCGAGGGTAGTAGGCTTCGGGTGGTTGGAATTCACCAATGGAAATTAATTAATTCAATAATTAATGCGAAACGGCGATTTTAATCGATTAGAATATCTAGGTCTCTCTATTCTCTTAAAACTAAACGCGTTCCGTGTTTGGACCGTGTCATATTTTTTGTTAAACGAAAACTCGACGTTTCGTCCACAATCATATGGGGCTTCGTCAGGAGGGAGAAAGGTGGTAAGCAACAGTTAGCACGTGTAAACCACGCCAGAGGCGAAACGAACTGAGCGAGAAGCAGTTGATCACGGTAATTCAGCACGTCAACCATGCTAGAGGCGAAGATCAACTGCCAGCAAGCGAATGACATGACACGATCCACACCCGGAACACGTTTAGTTTTAACCGACTCTGGTTATGGAAGCCTATGCTTTTATCTCTCTATTCTCATCTATACTTGTTAACTGTCATTGTGTATATTACCACTTTCGTACAATCGACCACTAGCGCCCGAAAAGTTGTGCCGATGAGCCGTAAACGGCGAAACGCGTTCACATGTGATGGTGATGGTCGTTTCGTATTAATTATTCAACTATTGGTTATTACTTTTTCTTCACTAACTTACTTGAAATATTTCTCTTCTGCTGAACGGTTAATATCTGGGACATTATTTTATCGTTGTGGATAATGGTATTGCATAAATCCTTTCTTTTTCATTATTTTGTAGTTCTGTTCTATATGTCTGTAGATCTTTCTGTGCCTTTTTTTAACGATTACCGTATTATTGCTAAAATATATGCCAAAATTATAATACAATTGTTATTTTAATCTAACACAATTAAAAAATACAATAATTAACCAATTAGAATACAGTGATTATTAAACGCTTGGCTAAAACTGTATAGAAACCGTTAAGCAACTAAAGGAACTCAAATTTGAATCTAAACGTACGGATAATACTGCACGGCGACGCTTAGCTGAATGCGATCTTTATGTATTTTCAACAATTGGAAACCAAAAAA
>LR736860.1:6389238-6618089 GCA_902654985.2 Oryctes borbonicus | reverse complement strand
CCGGTATATATTTTTTTCTTGAGAATTTTGATAATTCAAACTATACAATCTAGGTTACAGGGAAACGTGAAATTAAAAGAAAAACACTTGCTACAGACCCAATATAAAATTATAAGTATTCTAATTCTGTTATAAAATGAAATAGTCTATATTACTTAATATATAAAACTAGGAAAATAGTGCAGCTGAATTATAAATTAACAGGTTTTGATCCTTGGTTATACATAATTGATTTGTTTTTTTATGTATAAAAGTTATTGTTTGGGATTTTTTTCTTGAATTTAGCAAATTTGTGCAGTACTGGCAAAAATTCATTTTAACTTCATACATCATGTTGACGCAAAATTTGTTTATATTGATGATTGTATATTAAAAATGTTACTATTTATACTATATTTACATTCAGTAGTGAAGATGCGCAGTCTGATAGTGTGTATTTTTTTTGCGATTGCTGTGATTGCTTTTTTAAATATGACGCATTATATACATAATTTCAAAAAGATTCAATAGATTATAATGGTATATCTTCAAGATTATATAAAAAAAAGTGTGTCTGTTGTATATATATCAAAGCATTAGTTTCTGTGTAATAAACTGACAAGTTTGAATAAAAACGTACCGCTTTGGTACTAAAAGCTTGGTGTTCTAATTTTATAATCCATAAAACTCGTCAATCATGAGTTTAAATATATATAAATTACAAATCACAATTCTAATGAGTATATCTAGAATGATAAAACAACATAAATACGATTTCGTTTTGAATATATTCAAAGGATTTTAATTTCATTGGCTATCAAATCAAATGGAAGCTATTTATCCATATATTGCTATTTATTATTATACTACAATACAAAAAAAAATGTTCATTTTCAAATGTACAAATGTACAAACAGAGATGAAATAACTTTTATTTTAATATGTCGTTGCTATTTCCCCCATTTCAAAGCAAATATGTTATATACTTATACCTCTGAAAAGCATATAAATTACAAACTGAATTAAAAATAGTTTTGTTTTATAATGTTTTCCTAGTGGTTTAGAATAAATATATTTTGGTTTCATACAGCTTTAGCAGAGTTCTTTGTTTTGTTTCAACAGTTCATCAATTTGAGATTTATACATTTCCTTCACATCCGATAAATCTAGTTTTAACTCTTCCGTCTCTTCTACTTTCTCACCATATAGCTGACACAAAGTATCATATTGCTGTTGCAGTTCATTAAATTGCGATTGTAGACGCTCGCTCTCTGCAGTTTTAGATTCCAAGTTTTCTACCCTGGCAAGGAGAGTTGAAATTTCTGAATTCAATATGGTACGTTCATGTTCCCTACGGTTCAGTTCCCACATCAGTTGTTGAACATCGCCTTCTCGTTGTTTCAGATTGCTTTGAATGTACTGCATCTCTAACATGTTGGTACATTTCCCAGATGCGCTGGTATCAAATGCTTCATCCTAAAAATACATTGTTAATGACATTTTTCACTACGTAAAGGATATTTAATGAATAATAATAAATAAAAGTAACAACAGCAACTCTTATAATTCTAAATACTAAAAATAATAATAATAACGTTCCTTTTCTATTTATAATTAAATGCAGAAACGGTGTGTACATAAGGCTGCGCGCTCTCCTTGATATATCCTTTAGAAACTCAATTGAATTCGTTTATTCCGTAGTCAATATCATGCGAAATAAATTGTATACCTTAAACATCTCAAACTTGCAACGTATATGTAGGAATGAAAAAACATTTCATTCCAACATATACGTTATCGCGTCCCAAATAGGGACGCGACGACATCGCGGCCATGGTTGCTATGGCAACACGCCAATTTTCCATCGCAATTTATAAAAAAAAATAGATATGTAGAGGTGAATTTTCTAATATAGTATATTATCTTTCGTATGTATTGTATAATACCGTGTTTGGATCATCAGATTTCAGTTAGGCCAGAGCTGGTGTGGAAGAACTATATCATTTAAGCGCTAAAATGAAAAAACATGAAGGATGTTGTGGTTATTAATGCCTGATGTATGGTATTTGCTCTACTCGATGAAACAAATAGTCTGATAGAGCTCAGTTCTGTTTATCGACAACATATTGTCGATTATAATGACAAAGTTGGGAATAGTCGTTATACTATTTGGGGGCACGACGACTCGATCAGGTACACTTGCAATAAAGTACTCGGACACCCAAGAAAGACAGAACAATATGGCGCGCTCTCCCCACACACCAAACAGCCGAAGGCGTCCTTTTCTCTTTTTATTGGGTGTCCGGATACATTTTATTCCAAGTGTACGTACAATATTTATATAGGTATTTCTTTTGTAGTTATTGGTTACTTAGTCGCTTTCTTCGTTCCAAATAAATATCTTTACATACAAAAACTGATAATGTCTTTTAGAAATTAGTAAAAGCTGCAATTCAATCAATCATTAGTTGGAATAATCCTAATAATAATAATACTAACTCTCAGATCTAAATGTAAAAAAAAAAAAAAATGCCGCATGCGGCATTCTCACAATGTAACATTCAACCACAGCGTTTCGGTTGTTTCCGACCGACTGGTATGTAAAAACGTTTAATACATTGTATTAAATTTTATTGTGCTTTTGAACTGGCTCTTAGAAATCATGATGACATGAGCACTTTGGAGATTTAAACGAATTGAGAATGGGCGACGTTCGGGCACACATTAAAAGTACCTAAATATTTTTGTGCATTCTATATTCAGTGTTATGCCTACCTGTGGAGCCCGTATTTTTTAATACTCTGTCAATTTCTTCTTCTTTCTCGAGGCTCTGGTACCCTAACGGTGTCGGGTTAAAGCTGTCAACAATTCATACCTTTTTTTCAAAGATTATTGAAAGCTAAAGGCGTTGAGTGAAGGCATTGCAACAAGACGCAACTAAATGAAAGAATTCGTTATATACGTGCATCCTTCTATTCTCTCTCGAGATAAAAATATTTGGTGCATAAAGTTCAGCCGTCTAACGCAGATTTTCTGAATTGACTTTGAACAATCGTTCAGCTGTATTGTTGCTTATGAAGCATACCAACACTTTAATCTCTGTAGATATAAATTGTATATTTTTATAGCGCGTTCGGTACGTGGTTAGTTTACAATATAAATGCAATTCTGATTTTCTACTAGAGCTGAAAATGTTAATTACTTTGTGTGTAATTACACTATTATTTTCAGTAATTTGATAAAAATTTGAAATAGTCTTTCCGTCTACTTTTCGTGACTAATTTAGGTTTAGGTTGGTACTAGTAAAATATTAGCATTTTTAAATAAAGAAATTTGTCGCATAAATTTAACTAACATCTACGATATTTTTTCTGATCATCTTTCAATTGGACAAATATTTAGAATATTATTAATGATAACTTAATAAAAACAACGTATGAAAAATTAGCGAAATATATTAAATTCGATACAAATGCAACACTGATCTCGATTTTGTATGATCCTAGGGGTGCGCTCAAAAATAATGAATGTCATTACGTGATGCTCCTTTCCTCTACTTTTGCGAACGAAGAACGTTAGTAGTCGATGTACGGTTTAAATTAAACATAAGCTATCATAATACTTAAACAACCGCATCATCACCCATATCGGATTATTTTTCCCATGATTAGAAAATGGGCTGTGCTCTGATCGTACCAACACACGTTCGAAAGATTCGTACTGTGAGTAAGGAGAATATTTAACCCAAATTTCAAACGCTATTTTAATCCCCAAGTGTATGTCTACGTTTCCTATTTTCGAAGCCACCCTAGATTTTCGGACGCTATTAGACTTGACGCGCTCCTTACATATCGGTTTCACTTATGCATGTACGGCTGCATCTTTTTTACTCAACACTAAAAGTAAGATTTGATCCCACTTTTATAATGGCGTCCTCCTCGTCAAAAAGTCACGAACCGCAACTGCTGATATGTACAAAAAGTACATGTTGCAAAAGGAAACTAGAAATATATACATTAATTAAACGAAATAAAGATATAGCCGGGATTGATAAGTGTCGTCTAGGACGCGACAATGAGTTATATTTATTTACCAATCACTTGCTACAGAATTATTGTGTTATGTATTGCGTGTTGGAAAACAGATAGTTAGGCTACTCTGCACTTTTAGAGCTAAATACACTATGTACAATGAAAACGTCCCCTACAGGACCAGTTTTTACATGTATTGTGAAAGTATGTTGTAAGTTTTCTCCTACATATTTGAAACAATAAAAGTAAAATGAAGACTGTAGAGAATATACAAGATCTTAAAACTTACAGGTAACCAAAGTGAACTGGAAAGCGATTCAGTTAATGACACCCTTCCCAAGCTTAAGGTAGGCGATGAATCGCCAGGAGTGTGGGCTGAATGCCCCGCAGTAGACGAAGAATCACCTTTTTCCTGGACATGCTCCTTAAATAAAAAACGATGTTAATTAAAATAAGACAAAACACTCAAACTCATTACCTGTAGTCCGGCAGCTCTTCTTTTTTCAGCCTCACTAGTTACTTTCTCTATGGACAGTTTATGTTGAAGAGCTGTAATTTCTTTTTTCTTCTCTTCGTTAGAGTCTTGTTCTACTTTCAGGACTTGCTGTAAGTTATCTATTTGGCTAAAAAATATAACAAATCTATGTATCAGCTTTGCATTCGATGGAGACATGCGCACAACAAACAAATCGGCAATTTTATTACTGTACTGGAATCTCACAGATTCATTCGTTTTCTCTTTTTGTACAGTTCACAATAATTGGGGAGGTATATTGCAAAAAACAGTATTCATCTTTTTATGTGCTCTTAGTGAGTTAAAGAAACGTGGAATATTTTTAAAAACTTCTACTTATTTTACACAACATAGTAGCGTTTGGAAAGATGTATCGTGCGTGGAACAGGTTCAGTTATGCTATATGTATGCTATTTGTAGAAAAAAAACACAACTCAAAGCCTGTATTTTGCAATGTACCTCCTCAATTATTGATTTATAATTACTAATCCGCGGCATCGCTAATGTTACTGGTAATCAGTACCGGAGGATAATGACGTAAATGATACAGTGAAGACACCTACATATTTGTTAAGAATTTGATAGAGAAATTCATTTCATAGACTTTTTTTTCTATGTCTAAAACACGTTCTTTAATAGACAAAGCGCATTATTTTTTAAACAAGTTCTAGTGAAGTGCGCCTTTCTTTAATAAATTTGTTGTAAATTCTAATCTAAAATCTACGTGCTTATTTAGATGCACTCGTTGATTTTCTGGATAATATGCTATTAACAATCTGTACAACTTATGGCTTGTACATAGTGGTGCTCCGGATCGTCACCAACATCTATAATAGAATTGAACGAAGTGTTCCGTAATTGAAGGTTAGGCTAAGAAAGTTTTATAGCGCAGTCACTAAGAAGTTTTGTAAATGATCAGATATACAGAACGGCAGTATTTTTGAACAAATGCTGGGAATTGTATACAGTTGCATACAATAACTTTTGCATGGAATGTCCTTAAGGAAACAAATGTTTGTAGCATTTCATACACTAAGATGAAAAACATATCTATGTAATTTCATTCATATTTTATTAAAAATGGACGCGTTTTAGGTGCAGGCAAATATTTAGGAACAAATTTAGATAAACTTCTCAATCAAATTTTGGAAAACCATACACGTTCCAGCATAAAGTTAAAGTAACGGGGAACATCGATATTTCGCAGTTACCGTTGATAGTATCATAGAAACATAGATAGGGGCGTCCAAAAACGCAGACGGTCATTTTAAAAAGCTCATATTGCATTCAGCGAAAGTTCAATACTCTATGATATTCATTATTTCATGTTATGCAAGAATAGTATCCGAATAATTCTTTTTTCTAAATTGCCCCGGAAACGAATTATCTACCGTTCACGCACTAGGTAGACATGCTGTATGTGAAGTTATAGAGCCTGTCAACGTAGTGGGTAGGCAGAAGAGCAATTTATTCTTCAAATAAAAAAGTATTCGGAAAAAATTCTCCATGGCATAAAATTATGTTCAAGCACATTTGATTTCAGCGCGATGCAAGTTTGGATCTTTAATGGAACACCTGTATATTATTACGTTTTTGATGCCTCTTTTCAATTCATGTCTATTTTCTTCAATATTTTCTATACCTATTTATCTTAGTTCTTGAAATTACTGAAATAATTCGAGACTCTCGTGAAGCTCGGCTAATATCTTAAATACCTTACTCATGAGAGCGGCGATTTAAATTTTAGTCGATTGAGTATTTTCCGAGTCCTCACACTAAAAACTCTTCCTCGCCATGTATGATTCATGTTATTTCAATTTCCTTAAATGGAATACACTATATATTTTTTTAGAATCTGAGAACCTGTTCTAGAATTTTTTTTACACAAATTTTCCTTTAAGAACATAGAGCGTTATACAACGAAGTACTAACTTTTAATTATACCCGTTAATACTAAATATTATTAATAGTAGATTAACTCAACGAAGCCCAGTGCAGCAGTCTGTTAAGGTGGGGACCGGGGGATTCCTCCAAGCAGTGGCACACGTAGCGGCTTTTCTACAGCGGAAAGATCTAAGCACGTCCTGATCTATCTACTTTCGGGAAGACGCTCTGTCTGTGTGTGTGTAGAGAGCGCGCAAAACAAAACTGTGTCCACTGCCCTCTTTATTGTTATATTAAAAATATAACCAAAACAATTTTTTAAATTAGTTTAGAAACTGAATCTAACAATCCCTTTTTTGATACAATTGCAGCATATAGTTAAAATAGCCACCATTTTCCTACATACATTGTTTAGCAAGTTAAGAAACACGTATAATATCGAAAATAAGCCAACAAATGTTGATTAGACTTCCTTATAAAACGAATATCATACACTAAGTTTTTTCAGCAGTAAGAAATACAATAAGAACATGTTGTTTAAACATTTCTTAACTTAGAATAACAGTAGAAATGTTAAAACTGAACGTGTTCCGGGTTTAGACCATGTCGTTTTTTTGTTAAACGAGAACTCGACATGACACGGTCCGAACCCGGAACACGTTTAGTTTTAACTGACTCTGGTCGTGGAAGCCTACGTTTTTATTTCAAATAGAAACGTTTATGAAAAATCTTTTGGAATAAATTTCATTACCCAAAATATTGTCAGTAATTATTCAACAAAATGCATGGAACCACATTACAGTTTTTCGATATTTTGTAAAAATCTCAAATGATATAAATTATCCCAAAAACTAACATAGCTTGATAGGAAATAATGATGAGAGTTGACATGAATTGAAGAGGGATATCAATAAACGTAATACAGAGTTCGTAACGCTAAATTTGTATCGTGCGCAACAGAAACTGTATACTTGAGTATAATTTTATGCAGTGCAGCATTTGTCTCTGAATGTATTCTATTTGAAAGCTTTTTTCTAAATTGATCAGACCACCCACATACTAGGTGCTGTGAATATATGCTGTATATTTGATGACGCATACTAAAAACAAACGTGGAAAAATTCTAGAACGATAATTAAATTCCAGTTGCAACAGTGCGCGATTTTCCATACGGCACATTTTCTTCTAACCGTCAAGGAAATTAAAGTATAATTTTATTATCTCTCATTTTAGGAATACTACCGTGTGATTTTTTCTTATATTTACCTTCTTAAATCTTGCTCTTTCACCATATGTTCTGTTTGTAACCTGTCTATTTGAAGTTTTACCATATCTTTCTTACGAATAGTATCATTTAATTGCGTTTCGACAATCACTAATTTTGATTTTAAGGCAATACAATCCTCCCGTGCAGTTCTTTCTAGGTCTGTTAATGTCTGTAGTCTATTTTGAAGGTCATCTAAAATGTTTATATTGCAACATATTTATTAACATAAAATCGGACGGACTTACTTATTTTTAATTGCATCCCTTGTTCAATTTGTTCGAAATTGGCTACTTTCATATTGTACGTCGCCTGCAACGATTCTAATTGTCTAACGAGCGGTTTGCTTACTTCCATTGTTGCTTGTGCTAATTCTTCATTTCTTCGTTCGGCATCTTCTAATCGTCGTATTAATTCATTGTTCTCCATTCGTAATGATTGCTCTTTTTTTAAGTGAAGCTGTTCAGTTTCTCTAAGTTTTAACCTTAAATCTTCTAATTGATTTATTACCTTGAATTGATAAAATCAGAAATCAATTAATAAACGATCGTGCTTATATCGAATTAACATGTTGATATAAGGAGGATATAGAATAATATATCCTATGTAGTTTTCTCAAACGTCATCCAATTTTGGAGGTATCCAAACTAGTTAGAAAACGAATCGAAATTCAAAAATGTAATATTACAGGGTGTTCTACTTAAAAATAATAAAATTGACAGTTACTTCAAGTATAACTGACTTACACAACTGAAAATATTTTAGTTCATTAGTAGATGTAGACTTTAGTGTAATAGCAAATTTTCAGAATTTTACAACGTATATTCTTTAATACATCATTCGATGTAGTTCTTCGTGTATATATTATGTAGCAGACTCTTAATTAAATCCTGTCGAACGAGACATGTATAAACAAATAAAATAAAACAGAAATAAATATAACTTAAGACCATGTACTTTACCTCTTCATTTTGCGATTCTGTCATTCTTTTTTGATTTTCAAGACTTTGAAGTAATTGTTCTCGCGCAAGCAACTCCGAACTAGTTCTATTTTTGTCGATAAGTTCTCGTTTCGCGGCATCCAAAGATTTCTTCACAGTTTCGTGTTTTTGCGTTAGATCGTCTAAGTTGCCTTTCAATTGATTAACTTCATTTTCAAATTTTTTATTTTTTGCTGTAAGTTGATGCACAGCCTCGATTTGACTTCGTTCTACTTCTTCTTTAGCAGCTAAAGATCGTTTTAACCTTTCCGTTTCCGAAGTCAAATCTTCTACATTATCTTTCAGATATTTGATTGTGTTTTCATGTTCTTTCTCTTTATTTCTAAGCTTTTTTATAATGTTAGAATGTTGTAATTGTTGTTTGGATAATTTTTCGCCTTCTTCCCGCAACTCCCTAATTAATTCATCTTTCTCCGATAGCACGGAATCCATTTCACTCTTATTTAATTTTAATGTTGCTTCCTGTTTACACTGATCTAACTGCTTTCTTAACGAATCTTTATCTCTAATTGCTTGCTGAAATTTTCGTTCTAATGCCGATAATCGTTGCGTGTATTCTTCTGTAAGTTGCGATAAATCTGGAGAATCAATTTGCTTATCGGTGATTATATTTAGTTGCTGCTTTAGATCATTGTTAATCTCTTGTAATTCAACATATTTTCGACTGATTTCGATTAATTTAGCTTCTCGAGATTCTAAAATTTCAGTAAGTTCAGTTATTCTTTTCACTAAACGATCAATTTCTGAATCGTCACTAATACTAGATGCTTCGGACAGCTCACGATTATGTCCTTTCATTTTTTTGAATGCCATTTTCCCTAGTAGCACATCTACGTTTGCTTCACCTATAACATAAAATTACACATTTATTAAAATAAAATGTTTATAATGATAGCAAGGACTGTGGCGTAGTATGGCTAACACAAAAGTATCAGCAACCTCTTCACCACACAGGTTTAATTAAGTAATTCGGGACGGTCGTTTCGAGGATGCAAAGATCCATTCTCAACCAAATAAAGTCTTAGTTTTAGGGTATTTAGTAGAAGTTGAGAGATACTTTTGTGTTATTAAAATGTTTATATTTGATAATTAAATTTACAGAAATTATATTAACGTATATCGCTTTACGTAATAATAAAAAAGAGCTTAAATATGAGAATTATTATGAAAGCCAACAAAAATGAAGAAGAAATAATTATCTGATCTGATCCAAACAACTGTCGAGAAAACGTGTCGCGAATCAAAAACAGACGCAACTATTGTCAAGAGAACTTTAGTGGTTGGGTCACAGAAAGGATGATAGAGAGACTAGTTAAACAGTATGGACAGAATGGAAAGAGCCGGTTTTAGAAGAACTTAAAGAGAAGAAACTAAAGAGTTGGAAAGAAAAGGCTCAGTGCAAAAAAGTATAGAAGGTGATTACAAAACTCTGGGCCCAAATGGTCTACAAAAAGCTATATGTATATAATACAACAGTAATATTTGCGATAGAAGGGACGTAAGTGCAGTTTTCCTTTGGAGGATGTTTGCAGAACGAGACTTACGCCCAACGTGTCATATTAGATAGTTCCTACGACCGGTTCAAATTGAGACTTATTTTTATATTAATATATTATTACTTTACCTCCCTAAATTCCACTAAAGAGCAACCAAGGTAAATAACAGACAGTAATGATAGACATACATAACCGACAGTAGGAAAAATACTTTCTTATCTTGTTACCTGTTTTATGTCTGCTGCTTGAAAGCTTTGATGGACTATGTCTGCTCTGTGTACTACTAGAATCGCCGTTAGGACTAGAAATAATTTCAATATCAGAAGATGTAGTAGTTTCTAATTCATCTCCAGAAGTATGTCCTGAAGTCTGATCCGAGCCGATTTTAACCATATTGCTACTTTCCGAACTAAGAGGCGACGTCTCTCTTGGAGGTATTTGAGATAAATTTTGGGCTATATCTGCGTCTTGGTTGCAGGTGTTTTTAACGTTAGCATCAGTATCATCCAAATTTTCCAAATCTGGATTTTTTTCGACCATAGCATCTGCTAACATTGTCTTTAAATAAGTTGAATTAAAATTGCTCTCTGTTGTCGTACTAGTATCTGTGCTACTATCCATAACATTGTCACTTGCAATTAGTGTTTTATCAGATTGTGAACCTTCATCATTAGATTCTTGAAGGCTCTCCAATTTTTCCGATTCAGGTATATCTATGATATTAGACGTTTTCAACAAATTCGAAATATCTTGTTTAACACTTTGTGGCTGGGTACTGATCAAATTCACTTGTCCGAGAGTTAAGTGCAACGTTGAGCGGCTAGGAGGTCTCGTTATAGGTTCTGTATTTTTATCAGAATTATTTGAATCTGAATTATCATCAGTTTTTATGGGAATGTCTTTTATGTTCTTTGTATTATGTATTATGTGCAGAATAGGTGCCGAATCCAGAACTGTTGCAGCTGTGCTCTCTGATATTGAAGTATATGATATTGTATCTTCTGCTATGCTATTTTCTTCGTGCTCTTCCGGTATTACTTCTACACTTTCGGGGGATGATTTTTCAGCATTGCTACATAAACAAAATGAAATTATTAGAAAAAATAATATGGAAGTAAAGCATTAACGAATGATATATGTATTTGGTTTTTAAAGTCAGATGTGTAGATAACCCTAACAACTCTAAATAAGGTTCTAAATGGTAAACTGGGTATGAAAAGTGGAGTGTAGAAATATTTGGAAGTAAAATTATAGCGATAATACGAGAAATTGTCTCCAGATACTAAACCATAAGAAATATTTAGAGTCAAAAACAGTGCAGCGCAGAGAGGAATCTATCGTGTCACGTACAGTACATAATGTTAAAAATAATCTATTCAAGAATAGAAAAAAAAATGTTAAACGCAGTTATTTGTAGATAAAAATCATTATGAAATATATAACATATAAAAAAAAAGAATATAAATGAGAATTATGGGATTGAGATATGAATTTGTCCAACACCATAGTGAACTTGTTATGTTGTTCTCCCTAAACAATTGATTAGCAGTCCTAGAGGTATACACTGGATAATAATTATCCTGTTGAAACACGACATTTCTACCGGAAAACATAATTTTCATCGCTGGGGATTAAATCTTCCCTTAACTTCTAACACCCCGGCCGTATGCATTGATCCAGGGCCATACATTTGTTATAAACCTACTGCTTCTACAAGGTTTTTGCGTATGATTCATTAAAGCGAGAAGTTAGTAGTCTACATACATGGAGTGACCATTACTGCAAGATTAACATACCTATTCGCTCGAAAAATAATATTTTCCTAAAAATTTAAACTGCTCCAATACGCAGCCAATTCTCTGTTGCTTATTCAAACCATTATTCTTAATGGTTTGAATAAGCAATAGATGGATAACAGATAAGAACAAATGGTACAGTATTTAAATTTACGGATCTTTACATTTTATACTGGCCATAGCTTTCGGCGATCTTCAACCGCCTTTGGTGGTGACAGAATGCAGCGAAAACGTCACTGGGGTTGGAAAAGCTATACTGTAGTAGAAGATTATGTTGAAGAAAAGATTATCAACTGAATTGAAACTTGCACACAAAATCATAGGAAACTAGTAGAACAACATTACAAGTTCAATCAGTCGAATATGCTCCAAAACCATAATACACACATCCAAAGCATGGATTATTCTTCAAAAAGTGTAATTAAATTATCATATTGTTTTGGTTCAAATAAATAGTAGGTATTAGTAGTAGCGATGGTAGAAAAAAATTTGTGTTGCCAGCACAAAATTTTGTACAAAAGAGCAGTCTCTCGATCAACAATGTATCACTTTGCCCTCTTAATACACAAATAGCTATTGTATCACAGAAAATTTAAAATTTACCATTGTACTCAACACGGATGAAATGATATTATAGAAATTTCTTTTGTCATAAGGAAAATACATAATACACCCATTATGTAATAAATAAAAAAAAGGTAATACTTCAATACATCAAAACTCAAACATTAACAGTAACAACCATAACAACACACTTGAGTGATGACCATTACAAACATATCTGATCAATCTATGTATATGCAACATAATGACAAATATCAACAATTACTTTGACAGAGATATTTGACAAGGCAAAAACCAGACTTAAACTAAACCAACTTAAGTGTCGTTTTGTTTCTTGCCTCAATAGTACAAGATACAAACCTTAAAATATCTTCAGGTGATTCTAATGGAGATATAAACTCATCAGTATGCTGTGATTCCCGACGACTGCATAAACTATCTGATTCCAATATTTCTACTGAACTAGGACTAGTTAAACTGCCCAGTAAAATTTCGACTGAATCAGAAGCTGGCTTCATACCTACATAAAAATATCCGCAACATATTTCATAGCATTGCAAACAATAAATAGGCCTTTACCTGAACTAGTTGAAATAGACTGTCCTAGAGACAAGGCATCCGAATCTGGTGATGTTGTGCATTCTGTGTTACTTAAAACTTCTACGCTTTCAGAACTTCTTTTATCACTTTCACTACTTATAATTGATAATCTATTATTACTTATTATATTTTTATCTTTTTTTCTCATAGCAACATTATCACCACATTGAAGTAATGTACTTTCATCTAAAAAAAGATAATACAACTCTGTACAAATACTACTACAACTATTTTGTAATTTACCAAAAGATACCCCTATGATAGCCTTAGGGCTAATTTCTTGGTCACCAACTGAATAGATAGATTCTAATAATTTTTGAGAAGTTTCATTTTCTTCACCATCTTGTACAACCAACTTACTTTCTTTGAAATCATTCTCAATATCAATTGAGTCATCTAAATTCTCTAGTAGTACTTTGGAAACATCAATTTCTGTTGGTGCTTCAAAAAAAGATCCCGTAAAAGAACCCCAGATACTAGTAGATGATTTGCTTGATTTCGTTGGACTTTTTGTGATTGCATCAGGACTTTTCTTATTTCCCAAAGTAGTTGAAGTTACACCCCAAGATCCAAAAAAGTCATCTGAATTTGTATCAACTGGCGTATTTGCTGGCACAAGACTTAAATCATCGTCTCTAATATCCAAAGCTTTATCAATTGTTTTCTGTGCTTCCTTCAGCGCTGTTTTTGCTATACTAGCAAAACTTGAAGCATCGAACCAACTCATTGCAGTATTCAGCACCTATAATTAATAAAGTTTGTTAGGAAATGTTCATTACTTTACAATAATAATATGCAAATACTTACTGTTAGGGGGCTTTTATTCTACATATTCCGCCACAATCAATTAATCATGTTAAGCAATTATTTTTGATTCTGTGTGTGCAAAATACAATGTTTTTATTTTTGACAAATAAACGTCATCTTTCTACGGTTGGCCGTGTCAAATTTTAATAATCTGGGGTTGTTTACGTGGTTGACTAATGTCATAGTAATTTTTTTTCCTCTTTAATTATTTTTATGTTTACGCGGTATTCGCAGAAATAATATTTCTGTTTTTATTGTAGAGTATAATATTATAATATTTATTTAATTATTAACTAAATCTAATGATGATGTTGCTAGTGTTATGTACTTTCAAGAAACACGTTACCAAAGCTCTAGTGGCGCAATTGGTTAGCGCACGGTACTTATAAGACAGTAGTCGTGAGCAATGCCGGGGTTGTGAGTTCGAGCCTCACCTAGAGCATTTTTTTTTCAAATATTTGCAAGTATAATTATAAATGATGAATAAAGTATCTTACAGTATGATTTAATATTTGTTTTAATAATAAAAACTTATTCCATATATTCCAACGTAAGCTTTATCATAGTCCCCGCATTCAATTTTATATGAAAAAAAGGGAATTTATAAAACGAAATGTGGAGGCTAAGATAAAGAAACCTTAAGCAAATTAAGAACCTAACTTTGCTGCGAGAATTAGACGTCTATAGAACCGTGTGTATGAAAAAGAATAAAATTCTGTTAAACCGAGAAGGCTATCTTAGTCACCCGGTATTGATGGATTTATACACACCTATGGTTTATGTTTTCTGTTACAGGTCAGTCAATATTACTTATCTATAAGGTCTATAAGGTTTTTTCGATCACCATTAGCCAGGTGCTACCTGCTCCTTGTGTCATGCTCGTCGTAAGGGTACATGCTCTAATGTAGATTATGTAGAGATTTGAAAAAACCCACTCTGTGATTTCGTTTTTTCTTTTTTCACCGTTAAAAATGTCTAGAATAGAATATAAAAGTTTTACATTTATTTTATTGTTTGTACACATCACAACTGAAATTAGCAGTTATTATTTGATATGCAGATTCGGCAGAATTTCCGCGCGACTCGTGAACATGCAGGAAAGAAGTAGCATACGACGTAATGCGATAATTTTTGTGGCTAGCTTTACATAATTCTACGGTGTCCCTTGGACTTGAATTCACAGTGAAGAATATTCTTATTTTATTCGAAAATAATTTTATATTTTTGACATGTATTTCAAAGAAGAAACCGGAACGTTTTACAATCGCTATTAAAAGTATTTCTCGCGCAGCTGATAATATAATATGAAAAAGTGTATCGCTCGCTCGTAAGCAGTTCTACACGCAGCGAGCCCCTTGTACCAAGTTTCATTTACACAATTTGTACATGGGCAAGGCAAGATTACATAATTCTTTGTAATGACATTTAATACATACAACAATATGATAATTAGTTAGTGTATTTAAGGAAAATACATAAAAATCAAAGCTAATTTACACGAACCAACTCTTTGGCTTTTGTGAAGATTTTTCTATTACAGACGCCAAGTGCGAGATAATTCTTAAGATCCTTCATGTAAAAAAGCACATTCTAGAAGTTTTATATGCTCTTAGTGTTTATTCTATACGAAGAGTTTTGAATAATATATTTAAAAAAGATAGAGGGTAATATATTCTATGGTTTAAGCTTTGCCGCAGACAGAGCCGCTTAACTGGTTGCATACGCATTTAAGTGGGGGATCAGCCCACAGGCAGTGTATATATATATATAACTAGAATAGAGGCAAGGCTATTTCCAACTAACAGTGAACTGAGGCAAGCGTAGTAGAACGAGATAGTGCTACGTTGTGGTATATCCATCCTTGTTGATCACACATTCGTTTACGATGTATATTTGCACTTTAATATAATAATAAAGGCAGCTCTTCAATTGAATTATTTACGGAATTCAACAGTTTTTGTTCCAATGGCGGCTGATATAATCTACAGGATAAGTTCAATAATGAATAATATAAATCCGCCAAGCAGGTCCATTTGCTGCGGCAACTACATATTACCGTTGAGTGAAGGAATTGTACAATTCCTTCACTCAACGATATTACTATGATATGTAAACATTAGCTAGATAAGGATTAAAATACCACAATGTAGAAGGTAGCCTATCCATACGTTTTGCCTGTTATTGTAAACTTGTCCACCCTTCCAGTTTGTATATTTCACTGCCCACAGGTCACCTATTCAATCAAGGCATGTTTGGTTACAGAATCTGGGGGAGCCCACCAGAATAACATACACATGAAATGAAATTCATTTCTGAGCTCAGAATTCCGACGTTTACCATGTACCGTAGCCAAGCTGTTTAAAATCAAAAAATCAACACTAACGTTGATTTGTTGAAAATTAAGGATCAGTATTTGGGTTTCCTTTTTAGTAAACTCTTTAACACCACTTTAACATATGTATCTGCAGCTGTCGTAACATTTTTTTCAATCCCAATCTTCATTTCACTGCAAAATCTACAGAAAACCGTATAGTAATAAAAATCCTATCAAACCATAATCTTTAGAGGAGGGAGGAATGTGGAATAAGTACGTCAACGGTCTTTAGTAGTTTATCTATTTAAATAAAAAAAAACATCACATACTAAGACAGGATTATAGAATTAATTTACATATTCATACAGTATTTGTTGGAATAGACATTGGATTAGCATTTGGTGTGGTAGACTGTCTTGAAACTATTGATACTGCTCCTTGTAATACTTGCTTTCTTAGAAAATCCGATGTCACAGCTCCCAGGCTCTGTGATTGCCCAACTTTACATTTTATGTAACCATACAAATTGGCTCCACTTAAAATGAGCGCTATTACTACCAATAACTATATAAAGAAAGAAAATATTAGTATTAGCTACGGCTATTATCTTATATAGTGTTTTATCAATTTTACCTTGATCTAGTGTTGTAGGTACTAAAAAAAATTGAGATCTGGATATCCGGATCCAAAACTTTCCAATTATCGGATTTTGCAATAAAGAAAGCGTTTAATAAAGAAAATCAGAATAATATTAGACTTTTCATGCCCACAATTCAAAGTTACTTTGCATTGCATGGGTGTTCAATAAATCTGATGATTATTACAGCTATAATGCTTGATGAACGGATCTGCGTTATCGAATAATGGATTCAATCAGATAGTTAATCCGAATTTAACATTTCGGATAGTGGATCCAGATCCGAGATATCGGATCCAGATCCGAGGTTTCGGATAGTGGATCCGGATTCGAGGTATCGGATAACGGATTTGGATAACACCAATATCCGGGTAATAAAATATCCAAATCCCAATAATAGCTCTAGTTTGAATGTTAAAGATGATATTAATAAATATTAAGTTTTGATTAAAAACGTGTCAGTAAGATAAATACAAATTTATCTTACCGAATTATAAAAACTTACTTATAAAAAATATAAATTTTTATATTACTTACCAACCATTGAAAATTGAAGCCTAACAGTGCAATAATGAAAAATAATGACCAAAGTAAAGGTACCAATATTAGAGAAGTCCAAAAAATTCTTGATTCCCTTTCATTTATCCTATTCTGATTTTGGCCCTAAAAAGGGGTCCATATATTTATAACAATACCAAATAAGAAAACTAAAAACTATCTTTGGAAACTATTACTTTTAGAATTATTAAAGAAATTAAAATTGCAACCTTTCTTGATTCAAATACCCAATGGGATTTTCCATCATCATCGACATAGTTCCACCACCTCAACCCAACCATGAGCCTGCCTGTTACATTTTTGACAGTCCAAAAATCTATTGATAATAGTAAAACAACCACAACAAACGTAGTAATGTAGCTGTTACTAAACCATCGACAAAACAGGTAGGATATTACTGCCGTACTTCGAAAGAGTAAATGGGACAGAGTAACATATGGATGTCTAGAATGAATAAGTGATTGTGTGTAAGTTACAAAAATATATTGATGTTAACTTACGTTAATGCATCTTTATTAGCAGTTTTTAAGTCTTCATCCCCAAATGCTATTGTATCATCATCCAAAAGAGGCACCTGTAATTAACATTTGTTAATTATATGAACTACGAAATCGATCAAACTAACATACTGAAGCGGAAGTCATTTAAGAAAAATTAGTATAAAATGCATGAAATTACTCTGGAGGAACTCAAGAGGTACTCGTTTTGTTGTCATCAATTGTTAAAACTGTCACAGTAAAAACATTTGACATCTTATGTTGGCAATTTCGTTAGTTCTAAACAGGTTGTAAATAAAAGAGATAGATGTCTCTGAGATTTGCTGCAATTTAGGATTGGATTTGAGAGCTCTTGTGCAGTTGTTCACCCTTATTAGGTGGTACTCCATATTTATGGTTCCCGTGGTACCATAATAATAGTACTTCTCAAATATATTGCAGAATCGTGCCAAAATCTATCCTTTATATCGAAAGATATGTGTTATGCGCGCCCTCTTCCCAATATGCAATGAACTAAAGCTACCATGTATACCAATTTTATTTGATTAAATTAGATAGTTTATCTGGGTTTATCCGGAACAAAGTAGAGTAGAGCAGTTTGACCTACTGTTGTCAATTTCGCGGGTTTTTTTTACAAAACCCAATTTTTGGGGAGGTTATGGAGATATGCTTATTGTAGTGAATAACTGCAGGACATGTTAATTTAAAATATTTAAGAATAAGGATTAGAATGGAAGAACAAAGTAAGGCATCATTATCTAGTTTGCTGTGTTTTAATTAAGTTTCATTTTAGAATTGCTAAAGCGCAAGAGAAAGGCACTGTCTGAGAACAACAAAAACTCTTTAATTACAGCTTGTATAAGCTTAGCTGACCATTATTTTACGGAAGGAAAATATGGTTCTGCTATAGCCGAATATGAAATACTTGCGGCTCAATATAAGGCATCGAACAAGTCTCTGGATTATGCACGATCTCAACGAATGATTGGAGAAGCTTATTGTAACTTAAGACAATATAGTAAAGCATTGAAATATCAAAAGACGTATTTAACAATAGCAGTTGAAAAACAGAATAATTTGGAAGAACAAAGAGCTCATGCTACAATTGGTCATACTTATTTAACAAAGTATGATGATACACAAAACATTCCAGATTTATATTTAGCTGATAAATCGTTTAAAAAAAGTTTGGCAGTTTGCGAAAGGTTTGTATTTTTTATATAAATATAAGTTTTATGAAAATTAACGTGAATAATTATATTTGATAATTTCTACTACTTGGATTTTACTATGTAAACTAATGTAATCAACCAAGTATCGACTGGTGACTAACACAGCTCCAATTTTCATAAATCTACATGTTTTCACTTAATAATAGGTTAGCCAAATGCATTTATTAATTCCTTGCACCACACTTGCACTAACATTTTTCCTGTCTGAAGTAATTGAGATTGTTTGTTTTGTAATACTTATCATGGAAACTATGTTTTCCTAATTCGTTAGTCATTTATAAATATTGATTAAAAAGCATAATAAGCCCTGCAAAAGTTTCCTAATATTTATTTATCAAAGTTTGTTGCTGTAGAGTGGTGTTATTTTACAAACTGCATCTAGGTGAATTAAAAATGTACCAAAGTATATGATCATTAGTTTATTGTACTATATAAAGATAGCAGTAATGTATATCTGACCTTCTTTTATGAAACCCATCTAGTATGGATTACTCAAAACATTTAGTTCAATTTATTCGACGTAATAAATGTACTTGATTTTGTGTATGTTCACTTGTTAATTTTTACGATAAAACCCACATACAATAGGCATAATATTGCAACATATAAAATTTAGTGCTTTCGCACCCCTCTTGTCCACTCAGTGAGCGAGATGGAAAGAAAGCTTTCTTCCTTTTGCTGCGCTTTTCTTCATTCTTTCACCTTTGGAAGATTCGGTTGCAGATTTTGTTTTTCTTTTTCGGTCTTCTTCATCCGAAGATTACCTAGGACCGGTAAAAGTGCGATCTCAATAGCATGCGGCTTGTATTTAAAACGCGTTTTTACCGGAAACCAGTTTTCAGGTTTTATTATAGAAGATCATATATACAGGGTTGTCCCAAGGTCAGTGTCGTGCCGTGAAATCGTTATAGTCCTAGGAATATACTGGTAGAAAATCTGTATTCATTGCGGGAACGACTAGCTTAAAATTTGAAATTTTAAAATGTCTTGATCGTTGAATTTTTACGAATTTCATTTTAATATCAATAATAAAATAATGTTATTTTTATACTTAAAATTTTATTGGTGTCATTTAAAAAAAAATCATTGCGTCTCAGTTTCTTACGAAAAAGGTATTGCTCATATTCAGGCGCCTATTGTTAGATATGAAGAACTGTAGAGACAACATACATACATACTGCTAAATTAATGTACTATATAAACTTTTACCCTGCCATAAGCAGTAATAAATAGGGCTTTCCAAACTGCACAAGGCAATGATGAATTTTTCCAGTAGAGACCGCTGCAAACCGCACTTTATACAGTTAGGGGTACCAATTTTAGCTTTATATATATTTGTCTAGTTTTTGAAAAGATAATATAATATAGATCACTTTAAATACTGCGATAAATAATTCGACAATAAAAATTGTATCACAGATTATTGTATATCATTAGATTTTTACACGGTTAAGGGAGTCAATATAATATGGGCTTCACGTGTTTATTTCTAATAAATTTCCAGGTATTTGTGATATTGTCAAATTGTGCAAATACATTTTGACGTGAATTTTTACTAGGCTAAATTGCTTTCTCGGATATATCTAGACATGGCACTGGAGTGCCATATTTTTTCAGGTCATGAGTATTGTTTGGTTACCATAGTAGTAGTAAATAAAACATTCTATCGTTGACGTTTAAACTGTTGATTCAATTCGTAAAAATGTACACAAAATGTATTTGCATTTCGATTTTTTTAAGGAAGTATCTCTGCAATCAGGCGATTAAAGGTAAAGTTATAAATATCTCGAAATCTGGAAAAATTAAACATATGAAACCTATATTGCATTGGTTTATTTTTACATCAAGAACAAAAAACGCAATAATATACAAGACGTTACATTTAAAACAATAAAGTGGATGTCTGGGGTGGGTCTCTATGCTCTTTGCTTAGTTTTTACATCATTCGCATTCTACGCAGTGGTAATCACCATGCTATCTGGAAATTGACACCTTTGCACATCTCGCTTTAAAGGATAGTAGATTGATCAGGAAAACCCACCCAATCACAGATTCGCTAGACGCAATTTGGGCGGTAGGAAGAAATCCATAGTCCATTTGATTGGCTCTGATTCTTCTATTCACAATAATCTATAATAATAATCTATGTTCAGAGCACCATTTAGTCGAGGTGTCAACTTCTAATGTATTGTATATTGTAGAGAGCAATGTACAGAATGCGATAGTGCCCAGAGTTTCCCCCTATTGCCCGTCACCTCGTATATATAAAAATAGTTTGTATATATTTTCAGTAATTATATGAAATACTGTTTTAGATTAACTGGTATAAGCCAGCGTGAACACATGGACATGAAAGCAAGGTTATATGCTAATTTAGCATTGGTTGAAGAATATTTAGGACATTATGAGAAAGCAATAGAATTGGTGCAGAAATCGATTGTTATTTGTAAAGCCCATGATATTTTAGAGCAGCTGGAGAGGGGATACACGATTCTAGGGTCAATATATAACAAAAAAGCTGATTATAAAAATGCCATAGCGCAGTATAATTTAGCCATTGAAGTTGCAAGTATGTTTTTTTTCTTCTTTTAATTTTTCACTTTTTTTTCTTGTTTTTATGTGTATATGTAGGTAGACTGGAAGATAAAGCAAACTTAATTTCCGCTGTTCTGTTAGCGAAAGGGGAAATATTTATTAAATTATCGGATTTTACTAGCGCAAAAAGTGCTTTGTTAAAAGCCTACAAGATGAAGAATACGAACGGAAATGATGCGGAAACGATAGAACGGACTTTAAAAATTGGTAAACAAACTATTTAAGGTTTTATTTTATGTCATGATTTTTTAATGTTTCTATGGAGATTACTGGAGATCGGCAGTGAGTTACAACACCGGCGCAAAGAAGAATATTGTTTAAAAAACGATAGAATAAGGAAAAATTATTTTATATTTTTTATATCCTAACAAAACAAAACACATTTTTTTGAGATATTTTACATAAAATTAATTGAGATCAACGTGTTAACTTTTTTTTCTTTTTTTGAATTTCTTATACTTTCCTTTTCATAATTAGTTGCAGCAATGACATATATAGAAGAACGTTTGTTAAATGTAGACAACAACGACTTTGAAACAAAAAAGCATTTATACGAAAAAATGGGCGATGGGGCGGCAAGCTTAAAGATATTCAGTAAAGCTGCAGGATATTATCAAAAAATGCTACAAGCTGCTAAAGACAATCAAGATTTAGAAGAAAGTATGGGGTCGTGTTATTTTAGCTTAGCACAAACTTATTTCGATGACAATCAATATGAGAAAGCTTTAGAATTTTTCGAGAAACACTATCAAGTCTATAGAAATGATCTAAAGGAAAGTACAAATTCGCTTTTAAGCATTGCAGTGATAATGGACATTATTGGAAGGAATAGTGATGATATAGAGAAACAATATGAGCAAGCGATAATCTTATGTACGCAGGCTAATGATAATCAATTAAAAGGAAAAATTATCTCCAAATATATTAAATATTTACAAAAGTACAAATTGGATTCAAAAGTAGAACAATTACAAGAGGAGTTGGATAAAATTGCATACTATACTCCATCAGATACGGAAAGTGATGGAACTGATATCCCAACTACATCGAATATAGGAGAAGATATAAATATTGATGACATTACAGGTAATTTTTATATACCTCCTACTAATTATATTTCAATCTCGCAATATATATATATATGATCTACGGAATTTCAGACGTATCTGATGGTGAGAATAATTCACCAAAAACTAGAGGCCCAAGAATAAGAAACAAAAGCATGTTGATGAGAAAGAACCATAAAGGTGAAACTCAATTGCATGTAGCGTGTATAAATGGCAATACTGCTGTAGTTCAACAGTTACTTGAGCGAGGACACTTGGTGAATGTTCGAGATAATTGCGGGTGGTTACCCATACATGAAGCTTGTAATTACGGACACTTAGAAATCATAAAACTTTTAGTAGAAAAGGGTGCCACTGTAAACGATAGAGGAGGGATTAAATGCGACGGTAAGTATTGATATTCGTATCAATATTCAAATTTGTATTATATGTCAAACGAATCTTTATGGACACGTCGTTAATTCACAAAATAAAACAAATAGGTTGTTCAGTGCAACTCGTATTTTACCCGTTCAGCTTACTGCGGAGCGATCCAGAATTAACTCGTTATCCATGAACAATAATGATAGCAAGGACTGTGGCGTAGTATGGTAAACAACACATAAGTATCGGCACCCTCCGCACCACACAAGTTTAATTTATTATATAGTAATATAATAAATAGTCCGGGACGGCCGTTTCGAGGACACGAATGGTCCTCATCATCAACCGGTGTCCAAATGAAGCCTGTTTTACACGTTGCGATTTATTGGCCAATTAATTGGCCAAGTTCGATTTTATTGAAACGTGTAAAACAGCAGATATGGTAGGATTAATTGAATAGAAAGAGAATATCAACTTGTAATAGAAAGGTACCTACGAATTGTTGTTTAGTTTTTAAAGTGAGGTTAAATTTCCAAGATTTATGATAATTAAGATGTAATGGGTAATTTAAAATAACCGAAGTCGAAGTAAGATAACCTACATCTGTGTTTGTACCAAAACATTGGACAAAAGTAGATTGCCAATATATTTTAATATGCAGATCACAATTTCCTATTTAATAATTCCCCCGTTCGATTATTAACGAAACTAAACGAATAATCACGATCACGAAACTAAAATTAAATTGAATTTAGCATTAGTGTTTAAAAATGAATATTAACATAAGTGCCTTCATCTAACAAATTAAATTTGCAGTAAAACTAATAATTTTTGGAAAATTTAACTGAAACCTCGTATGAGCTAACTTCATTCTAATCTTTAATAAGCAGCCATATTCATGCATGCTTGCACTGATAAATATTAGAATTTATCATAGGCATTTTAAGAAATGAAAGATGGAAGATCATGTTCATCTTATCGATTCCGTTGTTTATTCAATAGGTTAGGCAGAACGTACAGCTTTGTACTGCGGATGCCCGCATAATAATGATATAACGAATACTTACGTACCTATATAAACTACTCTATGCTAATTTAAACTTATCGGAACCTTTGATCTTTTTCAAAAGAAATAGGTGACCTTGACGTCATTTTGTGTGATTATAACCTTCAAACTGAGCCGAGTAATAGTCTAGCAAATCCTGTTCCCGAAAGTCCTTCATAATCTGTTCAAAGTTTTTAAGATTATGTACAGATAAAATAATAAAACTCTGAAGTTAATGCAACAGTAGATAGTTTTAAAAATAAACAATAATTTTAGTATATTTCAGTAAATGCGTATGTTACGTAAAAAAATGATTTTAAAAGGATAGGATTAACTATATTGGCTGATATTAGCTTGAAAGAAAATTTATTCACCTGGATGTTAAAAAAATTAACATATTGTTTGGGCGATTGGTTTCATTGTTCGTAATAAGTTTACAGGGCAAGATATTAAAGAAATTAAACGAAAACTGCTGTGCAAATAGTTTCATAGAATTATTTCGGTTTTATTATTTTTTTTTCTTAAGTTTCTCTTCATATTTCTCAACGTATATAATCCTAGTCCGCAATATAATCAAATAAAATATTCATACGCAAATTGTTTTACATGGATGCGTCTAAGGAATGGTTCTAAGTAGTTATGTCTTGCAACACAAATGTGCCCCACATTCCTTACCTTTATGAATAAAGAAGAAAAATCACTAATTAATGTGGACTGATCACAAAAAAGAAGGAAAAACAATTCTGGTAGAAAATAAAATATAAAAAAGAGAATTTCTCTTAAAAATAAAAAAGAACGCATCAAATAAACAAAAAAAAAGCAGTCCTATAAAAGGAAAGAAGATATTTTTTTATAATATAGTAAAAAAACCGTTTCTTAAAAAATGCAACCTCATAGTATAGCACAGGCAAATCGCTGCTAGCGCCAATCGCATCCTGAGAACATGCCGGCCTCTCTTGCGCGAGCATAGGTACATATATCCTTCAAAAAGCAAGAGTTTCACTTGTGGTTGTTTTACTATTCTATGCTAGTACCAACACTATCAACCGCTCGTCAAATGAATATGATTCGAATGCGAGTGTCGGTATACGTTTTCCGTTATGTATGCATGTATATTATGCCTTTGTTATA
The DNA here is from genome assembly GCA_902654985.2 of Oryctes borbonicus. NCBI lineage: Eukaryota > Metazoa > Arthropoda > Insecta > Coleoptera > Scarabaeidae > Oryctes > Oryctes borbonicus. Next base: position 6,592,714 of record LR736860.1, on the reverse strand, counting down.
ATTAGTGCCTGTCAGTTTTGACTCTTACCTTACCTCATCAGGGGCGTATTGTCGACATCTAAATTGCTATGTAGGAGTAGATTAGTTATACTACCCTCACCATATAAGAAAGGATTTGTTGGAAGAAGGTTAGATGTTCCCCATCTAAAACCGCCAGGCTCTAGTTGTAACTGAAATGTTAGCATTTTGTTGAAATATAAATAAAATCAGACGTCTAAATAAATCACATATTTTTTTTCATACGAACTTTTGTACCTATTTTAGGCTTAACATTTATTTGAAATTAAATCATATATTCAATGACATCTGGCCTGCTGTTTGAAAGATATTTTTTCTATAAAGTACCTTTTGCAAGTAGTAAAGGTTGCTTTGACGCTCTATGGATATTTTTTTAAATTGGTTTTAAAGTGTACCTAATGCACTGTACATTTTGTTAGGTGTAACTCCTTTACATGATGCAGCTTCTAATGGACATTTGGAAGTAGTAGAATATCTAATGGATAAAGGTGCTTTGCTCATTGCAAAAAAAGATAATGGTGAAACACCTTTTCACTGCTTGAAAAATTGGAAAAAAAGTGTTGAAAGTATTGATCCAATTACTCAAACGTACTATGAAACAATTAGTAAGCGCATGATGGAAGCATTAGAAAGATCTGGTCACGACAAAGACGTTGTGATGGAAGAAGATGCAAGTAATGCAGCTCTAGTGTTGGAATCGAACCAAGTAGTTACAAATAAGAGAAAAAAGGACATTAATTATAGCTTAAGTAGCAGTGATGATGAGCTAATGCAAATTGATAAAAATTCAAGTGATGAATGCACAAGTGATGCGGATTCGGGAAGCAATGCCACTGAGCACTACCAAAAAGTAATGAAAAGTTTGAGGTATCGCACGTTTAAAAAGGAAAAGAAATGTATACTAAAACAGAACGTGCCGAAGCGACCAGCGTTACTGGGACCGGAAGAAGTTGGGGATGATTGGTTGCAGGATGACGTAGGCAGAACAAAAAAGAGGAAAACTTTTAATATTTACACTTCAACGTCGAGTCGCAGGAATACCGATCAAATTTCTTCCAGCAGAGCACAGACAGAATCCGATTTTAAGGAAAATCATGCTCCTTCCCATTCAAAAATCAAGAAGAAGAAACGGCAAACATCATTAATTAGCGCAGGGTTTAGTGCAGAGCGTAGTCCTAGCCCATTATATACTGATCAAACTTTAACAAGTCAAAGTAATCGAGCGCAAAAGTCTAAACATCAAATGACGCTAAGTAGTTTTTGCGATGATCAAAAAGTTGCAGAAGCAGATTCTACTACGGTCTCTCCTAAAACTCAAAAGACCATTGTAAAAAAACGTAGCAGTGATATGCTAATGCGAAGCGAAATTAATGATATTTTATCTGTTGATGTCAGAATAAATGGGAAATTATACAGAGTTCCTGTACCATATGCTTCTAGGAATACGCTAACAATAAAATGGTTGGCCGATGAAGCAGCTAAAAGATTTTGCAGGTTAGTTAAATGTACAAGTGCAAAACGTGCAATGTTACGCTAGTGCGTTTGTGAAAAATATTATACATATTAATATTTCGGTAAACTTTCGATAGCTTTAGTTACTTCATCAATTCTTCAAGGTTTCTCTTACATCTGATTCGTCATATTGTCTTGTCAAACTTTTTTAATTTTACACAACATACCTACCACATATCAGTTGTTTCACCGTGAAGTAGAGAGTAATAACACTTTGTTTAGATACAAATAATGAGTTTTGAATATATAATGTAGTTAAATTCTTAGAACGAATAGTTTGAGCAATTGTAATCATTACAATTTTGTTCTAATCAAGCTTTCTCTTTCTGTAAAAATTATCGGTGCATACTTTGCAACAAAAAATATCAATCAATTTGGTATATCGTTGATCCATGACTTATTCCAAAGATGAACTTTTAAGAGCGCTATGCAAAGGTTTTCTGATTTAATCAAGGGTATTAGAGTGGCCACGAGTGATGGTGAGCGGAGAGAGTAAGTTCGCGCAGCAGTAGGTACGATTAACGGATTTACCATTGGCATTAAACATTATAACATACAATACATGAAAACAAAATAATGATGAAAATTTAACCGTTAAGTAAATAAATTTAATTTAAATCTATTCCGCACTAAAATCGTCGTCGTCACTACTAGTATCATTATTTACATTAATAATTGTTTTCGGTCGTTTCATCAACTAAAATTTCAAATTGTAAATATTTATTTTTGGTGTTTGCAGCTTTTGGCGGAAGCCTCAAAACTGTGTGTCCTTTGCAGGTTAAAATTTCATCGACCTTTATCGATATTTATTTTATTTAATTATTTGATACAGCTGTGGCTTTAGTACAGGGAATATTTATATATATATATATATATATATTTTTTTTTTTTTTTGCGTTAACCAATCTATCAATTCAACTTTCTTACTAGTACTCGTTGGAGCGTGATCTTTCGGTATGTTGTGGTAGGACGCATTATCTATCACCAAACAGAATTCGTATCTGTACGCATCTAAACTCAACAAATCCGTTAAAATTCTTCGTAACGATGTATCCGATCCCTTCCACTCTAATTCTCATTACCATCTTCTATCGTAGAGTCGTCGTTCATCTGATCAATGAAAGTCATATATCATATCCCGCACTATTGTTAATTAATTTGTCACTTGGGTTTGTCGCTATGTGTCCTTCCTGAACAATTCTTTCTATTGTTCGCATTGATACATCGGTTGCTTCAGACACTAACTGTTTTATTTTATTCAACAGACATTTTGAGACGCCACAGGTAAATACTCAGAACTTATTATGGCAGCTAAGTGGGCGTGCACGCTTTTAAAAATATTTACAGCGCATCCCTACTCCTTTCAATCACTCGTGGCGACTGCTATACCATGAAACTGAAAATATTTTAGAACATAGATCTTCATCTATATTATCCACCGCGTTTTGAAAGTAGTTTCCCAGATGTAATAGACTGTTATTGTGAATGCCTTCTATTTCCCATTTTATGTTAATATCAAAAATGTTGAGTAAGTAAGTAATTACTATATTTTTTTTTCATTAGGAAAGAAGGCATGACGCCCGTTCTTGAGCTAGAAACAAAGAATGGTGCTGTTTTAGCTGAAGATGATAATGTAAGCATACTATTTCCTTTGGGTGTTACGTTAGCTGAAGAAATAAACGCGACGGTTGTCAAATGGAACGTGCCGTCGTTCATACAAAGATATAAAGAAGCTTGTAATGCATTGAATATAGGTAAACTGGTTTCTCTTAGTGACCTGCATTAATATTTTTACCTTTGAAAGTATTGGCACTAAATTGAAGCTCAACTTTCTTAAGTTAAATAAATACAACTTATATTTCCTTTTTAGCTGAAAATTCTAAGTTATCTCGATTAGTATCTGAAACATCAACCATACTCGACTTATCTAATCATAATTTTGGTTGTAAAATCTTGGAACCTCTTTGTAAAGCAATAAATCGTCAAACAAACATACATCACTTGGATTTATCTGGAAATTCTATATTAAACGGATATATAGAATTACTATGTGCGGCGTTACCGTCCTTAGAAAATCTTTCTGCCTTAAATCTAAGTATGAATCTTATAACCAGCGATGGACTACATTACATAGCTAATATATTTACATCACAATCGGAAATAGGAATATTGGAAAATTTAACGAACTTGGACTTAAGTTTTAATCCGTTAGGAAATGAAAGTTTAAGACATTTAGCAATTATCACAAGACATTTAAAATTACATATTCTGAAATTAATAGATGTGGACTTCACATCCGAGATTTTTGATGAGTTTTCTAACAGAAATGTGGAGTTATATTTGGACTATTTGGAAGAACTAGATGTTAGCGAAAATACAATGGATAAAGACGATTTATTAAAATTTATTCTATGGATAAGACCCGCTAATCTCCAAGTGTTAAATGTTTCTAATAATAATGTTACTGAATGTGGCTTGATAGTAGAAACGGTTAGAATTTTTGAAGCGAATAGTACACCATTTTGGAAATTCAAACACTTTAATTTCTCCAGGTGTAAAATAACGGATGTAGAGGTTTACGAATTACTAAGGTAACAATATTATATCTTTTGATATACATATTTATATTGATCAAAAATTACCTTTTGTAACGTTTACTTAATTGTAGGTTGTTGTCAGGAGCAGAGAATTTTGTTACATTGAATTTATCTTACAATGAAGATTTGAGTTCTATTTCTCTGAGACGATTACTAGATCACGATCATACTATCAAAGAATTATATTTGGAAGGATGCGTCAATATATTAAAGTACTTCGAAGTTACTGAGGAAGTAAAGTGGAGATTAAATGAAGGAAGCAAAATTAAAGATTTAAGATTGTCAATCGATAGGCAAAAAGATCTAACAAACTACAACGGCATAGTAAATATGTGGAAAGATAAATATTATGACCGAAGTCAAGTTGTAAGCACTAAGCATTTTTTAGAATTATCGGCGAGATAATGTATAAATACGAAACTCTTTAATACATTAACGCTACTTTTTAAACTTTATGTACACATATATTCCATTAATGATTTGTAAAACGTTTTATAATTCTGTATTAGTTACATTCAAATTTTAAACTCCCAGCTGTAATGTAAATAACCCTGTGATAATGTACGTCAATTTTCTTATTGTTACATAAAAGATTTGTTTACAAAAATTATAATACAATAAGAGCAAATTTTATTCTACTATCTCTTCATTATTGTATGTTGTTAGGAAGTATGTAGTAAGTGGGGTAAATAAAAAAGAAACTGGAATTTAACGTACTTTTTTACTTTACAACCATGCAAATTCTAGCGGCGGTAGGCGATGATGGGAATCAAATCGTTGTGTGTTTATGTCATCACTAAAGTTCGCCACTTTCCTTGCGCTTCACGAAATTAGCAGAGACTAGACAAATTCGTGTTTTGTCGACGGTTATATACATATATATAGATCCGCTTTGAAAAATCGTGTATTGTCTATACAATAGTATACACTACAGGACAATTTAAATAAATTCAAAGTAAATTTCAGTGGAGGGTGTTTACATAAGCATTGTTTGTAGGGTTAGTTTTTGTTTCATTGTGGACGTTTCCGAGTTTTTTATACTTGGTTTGAAATTAATTTGGTATATGTATAAATTCACGCTGCTAACACAATTTAGTAGCAAAAATACAGCACAAATGCCCATTGAAGCACAGTCAGTTACAAAAGTTTTCGTACACCTACCTAATAAAAACTAAAGAACATTAAATCTAAACTTTCAAATATCATGCAGTACTTCTATTTCTTTTTAACGAAGTTAGAAAACACTAATTACAGCATGAAAGCAATTATTATTTAAAATAAATAGACAAAATTAAAGTTAAAGTTAATCCCAAAGGAGTACTTCACTTTATTCATACATAAGGAGGAACTATGTATACCGAACGTCCTGTTTCGTAATGGTAGATGTATCGAATCTCGTCGAGAAATAATTGATACTTTTGCCGAGAGGTTTGCTTCAAAAGTTTGACTACTCTAATTGTATTCCTTTTACATTACAACCTGTTCATGAAGAAGAAATTATACATATTATGTCGAACAGCGCGACATTGCCGGTGATAAATTAATATCAAGTTTTCTTGTACATGGTATTCGTGAAGTCGTCTGTAATTATTAACTTGATCACTATTTCTTCGTTCCATATAAACTTGAAACTAACAGCGGACTTAATGACTGCATTTTGAAGTCTACAGAAGTCAATACGAAGTCGAATTTGCATTCGAATCTTACCCTTACCGAATTCTCGATTACACCGCTTTCATATTCATACAACCGCTGTAAATATTAGATTTTTGTTTTACAGAAAATTTGGTTTCTTGCGTTCTTACAACTTAGTAGCCGTAAAGCCCCAAGTACTAGATATCTTTGAATTAATTTTAGAATTTCTAATGTAATGCAACTCTCGCATCATATTCGTCAAGTTAGTGTATTGCGTCATCGCTGCCTTTCCTTGAGTGCACTTTCGTTCTTTTTCTGGTCTGTCTTTGCATTTAATTTTTCAGGAGAGACGAGAAGGTTGAATGAAAATGAAATTATCAGTATTTGTAAATGATTTATTGAAGTATATACAAGAATATTTACAATTGCTCTTCAGAAATTGCCATTAGACAAAAAGAGATGTGTATTACTAGTACATTGATATACGAGTAGAACCACTGACTGCTAAATCTAGTTCTTTTTCTATTCTTTTAGAATAATAGAAAAATATGGGGAGTTAAATGTTTCATGATGGAAAGAGATTAAATCTTTTATTGTTGGTTACACAATATACTTTCATTTATGTACAAATAATTTTAGTATTATTATAATAGTGAAAAATTAGTTCTTATTTGAGCACCAAATATATCACAATTACATTATTGGTACAGAAAATAAATACACGAATATAACGATATTATCTATGTAAAATACATACATACACTGGAGGCTAACGTTGTGTTCTAAAAAGAACTTGGTAGTAGGTGAGAGATTAGCGTAAATTTGACTACAGGAAAATATTCCTAATTTAATTGATTGCCAGCTTCAACTGTAAAATTATGGCAATTCTACTTACCTAAATCACTTCTATAAATAAGTGAAGTATTTCTGGAAAGGGATAAACGGATGTTAATTCTGGAATTAAGAATTGTATACAATTTACATAACAGTTTTAAAGGTAAAAAAGAATTAAAACAATTGCAAATAAAATCGTAATATTTTGTTTGTTCATATCACGATAAAATAAGTACTAGATTACACAATCAAAGGAAATATACTTGCCTCATATATCTCCTTTCTCTGACGCACAAGAACTCTTTAAAATAATACAATATGGCAACTTTCAATAAATACAGTAAAAATTATTCTAAAGCGGTAGATACAAAATGTATATTTACTAAACACAGGAACATGTGAAAAGGTATCTTCAATTTTAAAATTATTCTTGGGAATTTTTTTGAAGCAGTTACATTTAATTCTCTAGTCTATGGCACTTTTATATACATTTGTAATTTTTAAAGAAAGGTCATAAAACCAATTAGTACACCATTTCTGATTTTTTATGTTAACAGTTGTGTTAAGTTAACAGAAGAAGATATACAGTGAGGTCCTAAAGTATGCGCCATTTAGATCGCAATTATTACACATTTCTGTACGCTACAAGTTCGTACATATATACAATTTGTACAAGTTCCTTCCTTACAAGTTTTAACTTTTTCACGATTATATAATATAAAAAAATAATACTTTGAACATTTGGTCATCACCATTAGAAAATCGGTTCCACGATGGTGGATACTTTCCCAAAAATCTGCTAAAATAATAATTAAAACCGTTACCGCAATATCATGAACACTTTAAGTATGTTCTAAAATAATAAATCGCTATTTTTAGTAGAACAACAACGTGTAAACATTCGGTCTACGAATTGCAATAGGGAGTAACATTATTATGTTGCACGTTCCAAAGTGAACACACTTAAACGTATTGTGGTAAATGTTTGATTCTTATTATTTTACATTAATCATTAGAACTAGGCGGTTTTAGATAGAGAACATCGAAATAACTCTCGCCGTATTCCTTCTTATAATATTCACGCACGACAATTATATATCAATATCCGACTATTTGGGAATCTTGCGCGAATCAAAAACCTAAAACAGCCTAGCTCTTTTAGTCTCTCTCTTTATTTGTAGTTTTTCGTTAAATTATAGACATAAATATATATATGCAAATGGTATTTTCTACAAATGATACAATAAACAACATGAGGTCGAAGTTTTAAGATGAGGGTAAAGGAACGGTTTCAATAACCTAATAATTACGTTCCCTTTAATAGTGATTAACTGGCAGTACAGTCGTTTGGTAAAATGCGAGCCTTCTAATACTTGCTAACGCATATATGATTTAATATTTTTCCTTTCTTTGGCGACTAATATAAATTCTCACAAGGAAAGGTATTTAACTCATACTTTCAGAATGTAAATGAAAGTTGTAGACCTTGTGACACCATGTAAAATACCGGTTTCCGTTTCTGCTGAGAAACGGTTTTGGAGGATGTAATCGGTTTCTGAAAATCGGAAGCTTCTGGTATCTCCTGTAATTATTTGAAAAAAATTGATCGAAGCTGATATCTTTTGCCGGACGGGGGTGCTCACGGAGACCTTCGTCGCAGGAACCAATACCTAGATTTTATTTGTTTGTAACATTTCAACTATCAATTTGTAACGCGTGGGTTATGATTTTAAGCAATATTATGATGCACGGTTATTTCAGTATGAAATTGGAGCGAAAGTGGTGCCTCTAATGTGTGGATCCCAAACTAAGATTAGAGTTTGACCTCGAATCATGCTGCGGACCTTGCACGATAATGACAGTAATAAATGAATGTTAAAGCTTATTCTTGGGAATTGTATTATTTGTACTATTAGTATCACTGGGCAATGGCATAAACACCTTCAGTCACTGTTTACTGAAATATTTTTGTCCAATGCGATCGATGGCAACACATTTACATAGAATGTGTTCTGCCCTCTACAGATCTAGGCATAGACGACAGACTTGATCTTCAGCTTGTCCTAGTTTGAATATGTGATATTTTAGGGTTGCATAATCTGTCAGAAATCCCGCCAGTAATCTAAGGTCCCCTTTGCTGAACCTGATATGAATGCTTTCGCCTGTTTTTGTCCTGGAGTATCTTCCCAGTATGAGGTCTTTTGATTGTCCTCCCATGTTTTGATTACTTGTTTTATGTGGCTCCGTTGTAGGTCACAGGGGTTAGGACCGACGAAGGGCATATTCGCTGCTTCTCTGCCTTTTCATTGCCTCCCTTGATGGCTTGGGACCCATCGCAATGTAATTGCCTTAAATTGTATATATTCTTGAATTATTTATAGTAGAAATATAAGTAGGTATATACGGTTTCTTCAAATTTGTAGCTATTTTATGGCATCAATGAAGGCACTGAGATAAAAAAGAATAGGTCCGTTTCGGATGGTATGCCCAAGTGAATATAATCACGAGAAAATCAGATACACATCCTTTTGTACATAGGGGTAAAAGGTAATGTTCATTAAGTCCCTATACATCAAGTTTAGCAAATTTCGCTAGCTCTGTAAAGATGCTCAACGCCTATATGTATCGATAATTTTTATGAACACCTAATAGGAAAGAAATAACAAAAAACGCAGAAATCCGTGATTTTCAAAAATCAATTTCAACCTCCTTTTTCTCGGAAAAAACGGAAACAAGTTCTTTACATGGTCTTGTAACGTCTGCAAACCACGCAAGTTTCATTACTTTCTGAAAGTATGGGTTGGATACGTTTCCTCGTTAGTACGTAAATTCCTATCCATTCTAACTTATTCGAATTGAAAAAAACTGTTCATAATTGATGATTGGATAAGTATGTTAAAATAAGTTAGACAACATTTTAATATAAATAATAAAATTCATAACAAATACGCAATTAAATGTTTTCGTATTTGTCTTTAATTGTTATGCCTAGAATGCATTAAAGTATTACAGAAATAATGTAGTACGGAATGGCAACTTGTGATTGGTTGAATAAATTTTATTTACAATAATGCCTTTCTAAAAAACTTGGCAATATATTATTATTGAAGTTTTTCTTAACTAAATTTGCAGAGTTGCGTGTGAGAACTACAGTTTCAAGTTTTTTTTTGTGAATTTTGCTTTTTGTTGCGCCTTCAACTCTAGTATTAATGAAGATACACAGTTCTGATGCGACATAAAGATACAACAATAATACTGCTTTACCGTGACTAAAAGTTATATCTTGCGATATACGCCATAAGAGTTACGACTTCTCTTGGTACGCCAGAATATTAATAACAGAACCGACGAAGAAAAGCAACATCGGTTTTATGTCAACTGCTCATACTCGAAATCAGGCATGTAATCTGCTCTTGCAATTTTATGAGCTCTCAACTTCGTTTGGAGAAACAGGTATGGGTTGATAATATCCGAGTTGTTCACTCGTATTCCCCAAATGTACATACTACACAACCTCGTTAGTTCGTTAACATAGTGCGTCTTGTTGATGCAGTTTTTGTTGGATCTCTAATTAAAATTTTCAGAAAAAATGGGATTGATACCTGCGGAAGTGGTAAATACTACTGAAGGACAAAACAGCCGACGTGTTCGATTTGTACTGTAGTGTTTTCTGTACTGTCAATTAGTTTCTCCAAATTAAATAAATATTAATATTATGCAATAAATAAAATAATATAACGTAAATTTGAAGGTAAGTTTTGTATATTTTAAAATATTTATGATCAATGTTCGGCGCTGTACGCATATAGCTTGCTGCATATCTCCAGACCTTCTCTTTAATTTCATATTTCGTAGTTGCTATTTTCTTGCTTTAACAAGAAAGTATAATTTAGCAGGATGTACCATACATCATCTTCGGTAGCAGCAAAGATAACCAAAAAATAAGAAATATCTTCACCATAAATCAAACATTCCTGAAGTTTCATTAACAGTTGTAATTGTACTTTTTGGATCAGGGGCTAAAGAACTCCAATTGGTATCTGCGCATGCAGGTAAGTTTTTCCAACAATTGCTATTTACACTTACACTTGCTGCGCATACGATATCAGTATTATAAAACTTTAGCACTAGACTATCTATCCATTCTTCTAAATCAGGACCAAAACGTTTAGAATTAGCTAAAGTCAATCGCTCTAAACGCTGTCTATGAGTATTATTTAAAAATTTATCCCATTGCGAGTCGAAATCTTTATAAAAACTATTACCTCCATTTACAAATTCAACTTGATTTTGTAAAATTAAATTGCGAGAATAAAATTTCAAAGGAATTACTAAGAACTTAGTTTCAGCAATTGCTGCGGATTTACTAATAAGTTTAACAGACCATAATCCCGGCAGAAGAGGTTGCTTAAATGTGGGCTTTACATGTCCAACGTTGAAACTCTCGTCAACTTGAAGTTCACTAGCTTCCAATAACTTATTGGTAGGATCCAACCAAAGGAATGTTATGTTATTAACCTTACTACTACTATAGAAATCTGTACCAAATTCGTAAATAATCGTTGGTTCCGAATATGGTCCCAGAATTCGCGGAAAGTTTCTCGAAATCTGTTCCTTTTGATCATAGTCGCTGCTAACGAATAAGTAATTTAATCGTATACTTAGGGAGTCTTTCTTATAAATAATTAACGTGTCCTTTGGTTTAAATCCAGTTTCAAAAGTTAGTTTGCCTCCGTTGTTAAAATATCCATCATATAACACTAAGGTTTTCTTATGGACGTCGTTGTGATGGAAATATGTAACTTCTCTAATAGTACTTGATTTTATTAAACACTGATTTGAAGACAAATATTTTGATGTTATTCGGGCTATGCTATCGCTGATTGTTAGAATTGAGTCATCCGCGATATCCACGTCTAAATGATTATATACACTGTGCCAGTAGGAATTTATATTTGTAACTTTGCTTCCAAAATCGGCGCCATACAACCACTGCTCTAGTTTAAGTATTACTGCTTGATTTATAATCGGCTCAAATTTCCGCGCAAAAAATAATTGTCGCAACTCAGTGTTTTGTATTCGAAGCCAATCTTCTGGTTTGAAATCGTTAGGACTACAACCACACCAATCAACAATGTGCTTATACTGACACTTACAGCCTAATCTTCTCTTCCAGTTGGTGACGTGTAAATTATTGTCGACGTACGTATTACAGAACGCAGAATTTTTTAGAACTGTATGAAAAAATGACTCCGCTGGTAATAAAGTGTACTTAAATAACAAAATTAAGCCTGCTACTAGTTCATCGGGTTTATCGCTAGCAATGTATGACACGAACTTATGAGATAATGCGATCCAATCGCTACCTCCGTCAATTTGAACGCCCCATGGTAATTTTCGATCGCCTATTCGCCACATATGCGTGTCACATTCGACGAAAGTTTTGTCTAAACCCTGCTTCTGTATAAAACGTTGAACGTCACGACCGTGCGACTTAACAAAATTTTTATCCTTATTTGCCGTTAGAAAATCTATCAATCGTTTAACCGTTTTCACTGGATAATCCGACTCGCTCAGATTAATAACAAAATCCCACGACCAATCCATTTCAAGGAGTTCCTTCATTGACGAAAGGAGCATTTCCAATAAAGACGCACCACCCCATATAGTTGCGAAGCGCCTTCGCGTCACTTTGATGTTGTTAAAGCTCTTTTCAAGTTTTAAAAGTTCTCTGAATAAGTAGTCTTGCCTCTGAAAACGAACATTACTTAAATTACTGAAAACGTACAAAATATCTAATAATACATTAGTGTTTTACTTAAATGCCAGATTTGCATATCGCCAATTACAGTAAGTCCAGTTATTTGGATTAATAGGGACTTAAGAACCGGAAGCTTTATTCTGTAATATCTGGAATTAATGATATAGCTTAGCTGCGTATCTTGGACTGAACTGACGTTACCGCTGTTTCAAAATCGCTATTTTCGGCATCAGAGTTATCTCACGACTACGAAATGTTGTAACAATAACCCCTTTGTTGTCGATATCGGATGAAATTGTATAGCAAAGCTGTAGCATCATTTATTATCGAACAAGAATCCAAAATGCAGTTATCGAATTTGCTAAGCGAATATAGCGATTCGGCACGATGTCGGTATGTTGAAGAATAAGGCTCAAGATTCAATCCGGCATTCACCAGAAACAAACAATTGCCAACAACTCTCAACGTATAGGCAGGTGAACACGATGCAACTCAAAATGTTGTAAGCAGAAAGGGTTCTGCTCTCGGCATCTTCTACGAGACGCTGCTATTTATTTTAAATATATAGTTCTGTTTACCTTGTTACTAAGACATCACGCGTATATTTTTATTCTACTGTGAATTTATTTATTTATTTATTATTAAAGTAAAGCGCATATCATATTTAAAGATAAACATTGTAAGCTTATCACATTAAACACTTTTTTACAACATAAAAGTCTTGCATTTAAAACAAATAATACATTGCAGGTGCAGTAATGTTTAAGAACGGTCGCATCAACAACTGCCAGAGAAACGATCTACAGCGAATATGATGTTTTATTGGCTTATGTGGCTGAGTCCCTTCATCTCGATAGAGTATTCTTTCAGTTCCTGATTTTAATATTTTAAGTAATTTCATCCATTAAACCTAAAGAATTGTTCTATTTGGTGTAAATAATACTTTCACAAATTAAATAAGGCTACATTTAACCCGATCTCTCTATTTAAGTTTACTAAACTTATTAAATAGCCGTATTTAATCTGTGAAATTATTATTACGTGGTTATTGGATGAAGTTACCATAAATTTGAAAATTGGAAACTGAAAATTCCATGGAGACGAGTAATGTTATTCTTTCTTCGGGATTATCATAGATTGGATTTACTACACCTGGCCTAAAGATAGGCAACCGCAAAGAGGACACTTGGCATCGGAAGAATGTTGCTTTAATAGTCGTTATATGCAAATGTACTTGAATGCATGCAGTTGAACAGCGCTAATTGTGGACTAATTTTAGACTTGCTTTAAACATTATAGTGTACACTGCCGTTCAGTGAAGTTCGGTCATACAATAAAAATCTATTATATCACACTGTATACAATTATTAATACATAAAATTAGAAAAATATTAAACATACACTCTTTTCTAAGGGATTAAAGCCATAAATTATTATGTAAAGTAGAAATATTGCGACAACCACAATAAAGTCCCTTTTATTATCATTCGAAGAATTTCTCGGAAGTATCGATCTTTTGAAACGGGTCGTTTGGGGATTATTAACGCACAATACATTTAGGAAATATACCGCAGTATCATTCTTGTTTATTTATCACAGGCGTAAAGATATAAATTTGCTTATTTTACTGTTAAACGTGTGTTGGTGTGCATCTGTCGTTTTTGCGCGAATGTTTTAAGAAAATTTACTTCAAAATGGCACGTGGCAAGCCTACCAGTGTAGAAAAACGTTCGCGCATTATTACGCTGTTTGAAGAAGGATATTCGGGACGACAAATTGCTGAAAAAATAAATATGAGAAGTTCAACAGTAAATGACATCATAAAGCGATATCGGACAACTGGAACTATAGAAAATCGTGTTCGTCCTGGAGCATCTAGGAAAACAACAAAAGCTGAAGATTTGAGAATTGTATTATTAAGCAAACGCAATAGAAAATTAACAGCGCCACAAATAGCAGCCGATGTCAATCGCGGTCGTGAAGAACAAGTTTCGGCGAGTACGGTAAAACGTCGACTTCAACAAGCGGACCTTCATGGACGCATTGTCATTCGAAAACCCTTATTACGTCGGGGCAACAGAGCAAAACGGCTACAGTGGGCCTGTTCTCATCTAGATTGGTCGTTAGATGATTGGAAACACGTGCTTTGGAGTGACGAGTCAAAATTTGAGGTTTTTGGGCAAAATCGACGAGTTTATGCCCGAAGATCTAAAACCGAAAAGTGATCCAGAACTGCATTGTGCCTACAGTGAAGCAAGGGCGTAGTTCTGTGTTAGCGTGGGGATGTTTCTCCTTTGCTGGGACGGGAGATTTATGCAGAGTGCAGGGTGTAGTGAGGAAGGAAAATTATTTTGCAATACTCCAGAATCATGCAGTGCCATCAGGATTGCGTATAACAGGCCGTAACTTTACATTCATGCATGACAACGACCCAAAATACACTGCGTTAGTGCGTAAGAACTATCTAAAGGAGCAAGAAGAACAGCACACCCTGAAAGTAATGACATGGCCCCCACAAAGCCCAGATTTGAACCCTATAGAGTTGTTGTGGGATGAACTGGACAGGAGGATCCGAAAAATATGCCCAACTTCACAAGAACATTTACGGAATATTCTGCAACATGAATGGATTAATATTCCACAAACCGCTTTAACAAAACTTATCGAAAGAATGCCTAGAATAGTTCGAGCGGTGATTAACAACAAAGGAGGTTT
Organism: Oryctes borbonicus; assembly: GCA_902654985.2. Taxonomy (NCBI): domain Eukaryota; kingdom Metazoa; phylum Arthropoda; class Insecta; order Coleoptera; family Scarabaeidae; genus Oryctes; species Oryctes borbonicus. The sequence goes on along the minus strand of LR736860.1, from coordinate 6,577,642 downwards.
TTTCGATGAAAAAAAAAATAATGTTCAGTATGTTGTATTAGGCCAGAATAACTTTTTATTTATTTATTTTTGTCTTTTTTACCTGTACATACAATAAAATTGCATTTTGTTTTTAGTTTCGTTTGTTTCTGTAACCTTTTCATGTTTTTTACCAACCGACCGAACTTCTCTGAACGGCAGTGTATATCATAAGTAATTGAAAATATCTAGTTGTAGATTTATTGGTTTTGAATATCGATGTAACGTATTTGAAATAATGGACAGATAGAATTATAGCTTGAAGGGTATGCCACCTACTGTTACGTCGAATGATATATTAACAACTGTTGGAAGCCAATGGTCATGTTTTACAGTAAAATTTTGCCGTAAATTAGAGTCAAGTGGACTGTGGCTTAAGCCCTCTTGTCGTTCGAGGTGGTTACATAATTGCCGCTTGCGGGTTGGTGAAGAAAGCAGATATCATTGAACATAATACGAGTAACAAGTCGAGTACAATGGCTATGGGATCAATCAAACAGCCACGACACGGTCTAAGAGTGGATTTCTGGACATTCTAGCCTTTTGCAAAGTTTTCTTCCCAAAATCACGGAGATAGCCGATTCATATTTGTTGGTTTCTAACGTACCAAACAGCGTTTGTGATAAGCGTTAACATATTTGTAACACTTCTAAGCTCTTAAAGTGTGTATTGCGGCCTACCAATCAGGCTGGTGCTCTATATGTTACAATTGGTTGCAGATACAGTTTGTACATCAAAAGTTTATTCCGGAGTATAAGAGGACTCCTATACATCAACGCCATGAGTGAGTTCATGGCCTAGGCATACTTTATTTTTATCTATTTAACATAGTGTTCCCACGTAAGTCTCTAATCAACGATCAACTCCAAGTATTTCACTGAAACTATCCAGTTAAGTCTGGTCCCATTGACGAATATGTTGCAGACAGGAAGTGCTCTTCTTCGCGTAAAGCAAATAGCGACACACTTATCCCCATTGACATGAGGACCCCATCGGTCTAACCAATCAATTACCTAGTCTGTGAACGTCTGAAAATGTCTTACTAAAACATGTTCGTTCCTTGAGGGCGTTCCACCCTTGGTGATCTGGGTATGTTAATATGTAAGACAATGGGGGCGGGTGATGACGCGTTGGACCGCTCACGACCATTCTGTGTGCATAGTGCAAAGTACACAATATGCAAGGAAAATACACGAGGGAGTCGAATTGTCGTTATCACGCACCGCCGTTGGCGTGGACGGGTCGAGAAGAGAGCCCTGTAGAATGAGCCAGTTTAAACTGTTGTTGCGCTACGTATGGCCAACACGTTGAGAAAAATGGGAAGTAGGTTGCGTACGTAGCGGTAGCGATCTTCTGCTGAATGCCGCCATTATAATTAAGTATAAAAGGTGGCAACATAATCAAAATTTTTATTTACATATATCTTATACTTTTTCCGTATAACTGTGTTATTAATTTGAATATTTAATGAACTACATCATTGTTCTATTTGGATAAATTGAAGAAAGTGCTTATCTTGTTAATATTTTTGACACTCTAAATTTAGATTTAAAATTAACTTCACATATATACGACAATATCAATTACAATTTCTACAAAGTACACTGACGTAAACGTACACGATAAAATTCGTGTCTGTGCATGGTGGATGTTATCGGCTTATACCATTAGAATATACCTTTTTGATATTTACGATAGGAAATTTTATACAGTTAAAACTGCCAAAAATGGTCGATAAATGTTATAAGGTTAATCTGTTGTATGAATGCTTTCAACAGATTAATAACTAAATCTCCTTTTACTTATTAATTATAACTTAAAATAAGTCATACTTACAATGTCAACGTGTATGTAAAAATAGTGGTCAATATGGAAAAGATTCTTGATCAATCTTTTAATTTGTCGTAAAGCTCTACCATTCAAGGTTAAAAGAAACACAATTTTAATTCTTGGTACACTGGAATCTATCCATACATTGGTCACCTGCGGTAGAACCTCTTCAAAAGCACCATATTAATTTGCTTATAGTAAAATGTAATTACAACTTACTTTTTACACCAGTATAATAAACATTCATTGTATAATAGCCCCCACATACTAGGTGTGGATCAGAAGGACATTTCATATTACATGATGAATCTGGCAATTTTACGGATACAGATGGTTCATCATTACCACAAAAGCATTCTGTTCTGTAATCAAATTATTAATTGTTTATCTTTTTCAATATCATATACGTACGAATATTGTACACCAGCAAAGGAGAATCCAGATTGAAGGCACAAATATATACAATCTGTTGGTGAATTTTCCTCCCCATTGTTACTATAGTAACCACTTAGTATCCTAAAACTTTTTTCATCCTTGAAGCAACCTAATGATTTGCCAACCAAATGTGAATTTTTATTTTCGCAAAGATTCGGCAATGCTTTTGGATAGAACAATCCTTTTTGTATAAGGCACGTGATATTTGATATTTCTTGTTTGCATTTTTGTGTTTTCGCTCTATGTATTGCAGAAATTGCTTCCCTGGTAACAACTTCACAAGGAGGTACAAAGTCTAGTTCTTCCAGTCTTAATTTTACAGCAGTTTTATTGAATTGGTATTTTTCAGTGTGCTTATTAACTTTCTTTTCTTTCTCGCTAAATTTTACATCTTCATCATCGGATAACCCATCTTTGCCTTTCCGAGCTGAATTTACTACACCACTTTCCAATTCGATTATTTCTGACTTAGATAATTTATGAGGGCCCCAGGTATTTGATGCATGATTTATTGTAAAAAATCGAAAAGCTAAATATAGCTGCAAACATAAAATTAAAGTGCCTATCAAAAAGAATGTTCTGTATCGCCGCATCCATTTCGTATTATCTGCATTTCTTGGTACAACCATTTCGAAAATGAACTAATGACATTATTGTATTTTATTTATATAAATCATATAATCTTCAGTAAAATAATTCCCATTCATCGGTAAAATTCTTCAATTTTCACGGTCATTTTTTTTAAGCTAAGGAAAAGCAATTGTCAACAAACCCAACAGTTTCCCGTGTACAAGCTGTCAAATATGCGATGTGATGGAGATATATATGGGAATGATGAAAACTAAAGAGGAAATATTAAGCACTTAAAATACCCTATTTGGTAGTTAGCAGTCGCCACGAGCGATGGCGAGGAGCAGGGATGCCCTGTAAACGTTTTTAAAAGCGTGCACGCCCACTTAGCTGCCGTAATACGTTTTGAGTATTTACCTGTGGCGTCTCAAAATGTCTCTGTTAGGGGAGCATAAAGCGATACACGCTCAAACGCGAGAAGTAGTTTTTAATGTGTATAATTATTTTTCCAAAAATAAAAGCACATCAGTAAATGTAAGTGAAATAAAACAGTTAGTGTCTGAAGCAACCGATGTATCAATGCGAATAATAAAAAAGAATTGTTCAGGAAGGACATGTAACGGCAAATCCAGGCGAAATAAAATTTAGAAGTCCAGGTACGAAGAAACCGAGGCAAAGAATGTCAGTAGCTTACCAGAATACTAATTAAGAATAGTGCGTTACTCTAATGAAGGTCATATATCATAATATATGACTTTCATTGATCGGATGAACGATGGCTCTACGATAGAAGATGATAATGGGTATTAGAGTGGAAGGGATCGGATACATCCTTAAGAAGAATTTTAACGGATTTTGGATTTAAGTTTAGATGCGTACATTAAAATAGAAGAGTATTAATACAACGAATTGAGCATTACGAATTGATTGTTTACAAAAAATCAAATATTATCGCGACCAGAATCGATCCATTGTTTATATTGATGAGACATTCACAGAGGTCATAGTTGGAGAGTTGACAGTACGAAAGGTCTCTTTAAAAATATTTCCAAAGGAGGCAGACGCGTAATAGTACAAGCCGGTGGAAACATGAGTTTTGTTCTTAATTACTTGCTGATATTCAAGTCCGGCACAGAAACCGGTGATTATGATTCAGGCATAAATGCAAAAAATTATGGCAGATGGCTAGAAGAAAAACATATGCTAAACTTGCCTACGAATTCTGTTATTGTGCTAGATAATGCGTCCTATCACAACGTACAGAAAGATTACGCTCCAACGAGTACTAGTAAGACAGCTGAAATGATAGATTGGTTAACGCAAAAAAATATTCCTCGTAGTACTACAATGTTAAAGCCACAGCTGTATCAAATAATTAAACAAAATAAACATCGATATGTAAGTTACAAGTTCGATGAAATTTTAGGGCGCAACGGACACCCAGTTTTGAGGCTTTCGCTATATTATCCGGACTTGAACCCTGTAGAACTGATCTGGGCTACGGTGAAGAGTAATGTTCGCTGCAAGAAATGTCAGTGAAGTGTAAGTTAACAGAAGAATTTCAAAAATATCACAAGATTGGGAACAACGCTGCAAATACATAGTCGATACCAAAAAATAAATATTTACAATCAGAAACTTTAGTTGATGAAATGACCGAAAATTTAACTATTAATGTAAATAATGATACTAGTAGTGACGACGACAATTTTAGTGCGGAAGAGATTTAAATTTAATTTATTTACTTAGCGGTTAAATTCTCATAATTATTTTGTTTTCATATATGTTGTATGTTATAATGTTTAATTTTAAATAATATTTATCCATTGTTATTATCATCTTTTATAAGAATTATATTTTGTTACTGTAACGTTCATATCTTCCACGAATAAATTGTAAATAGTAAACATATTATCCGCAGACTTCCTATTCTGATAAAAGCATTTTATTAAATGGATGATGTATTAACGTTGCATTATTAAATATTAACCGTTACGCATATAGTATAGTGAAGTGTATGTAGAGCTAATGGTACATACCTCTACTGCTGCCCGAACTTACTTCCACCGCTCGCCATCACTCGTGGCGACCGCAATATCTCCAGGAGAACTCTTACAAAATGGTGCTAGGGTTTTTATGTAGTAAAGTTTGCTGATACTAATTGTAATGTGATTCAAATTGGAGTCAATATTTTAACCTATATTTTATTTAGACAGTTATTTCTTTGTTAGGCAAGACATTTATTTTAACATGGCAAAGAATAAAAGTGTGTTAGAATTGGTTCATGGAGATGATTTTGTAGAATATTATATTTTTCCGAAATACGATTTTAACGATAATAATGAAATTGGTCTGTTGAACTCCCTAATTTTAAATGTGAATACATTTCTCGAGAAGTATACAAAAGAATACATTTGGCATAGGGATGAATTTAATCTAATTGCTAGACCTTCCAATATAAACTTACTAAATGATTGTGATGCAGGTTAGTAATCCAAATGACTTTAACCCTTATACTACCATGGGGTCACTGAAGACCCTATGTGTAATTATGAATGTAGTTTTTATAGAAATTTACGTTGTTAAAATTCTACAAAAAATTGACTTTTTCTAACCTTATCTATTCTAACTCTAGCTAAAAGCTAATTTTTGTAGCTTGCATAGTTTTGCAAAAAATAGTGTCACGCGTAATACCATCTCGGTTACAGGCGACCCCACTTATTAAATGTGCTATTTTATTAGCTTCTTTATTTTCATTTTTTTTTCAATATCCTAATTCTAAACATTTCTTGACAAAGAATTGTTTTATAGTAAATCTCTATTTGTATGGTGCTTCTCCAGATTTTGTGTGAGCAATAACAGTTTTGTATTTTTTATTGGAAGTCGTCTAGTTCTCCTTAAGTTTACAGGGTGCTTCCCTGTTGTTTGGGTTTTTCTTACAGGGAATACCTGTCATTCCTACTTCTCCTCGTGTTTATACAGAGATTTATGGAAAATTCTGAATTCTGAAGTTTTTACGTTTTGTTGGATTGTTGATATTGGCAGGAGTAAACAAATCAATGAAGGAATTACGAATTTGTGGAACGTGGAAAATGGGCGTCATATTCAACAAAACTATGAGCAGACACAGGTTTACTACAATTTCTCAATGTCTGTGTTGTGGTAATTCCGAAACTCAAAGAAAAAAATCAAGATTTAGACAGATTATCGCCAATTAGTTATTTTTTTTGAACTATGGCTACTTACACTACAAAATGCATGTATATCTCACGAAAATTTAACATTTGAAGCAGCTGCTTACTTTCCATGGCTTGTGTCTATTCAAACAGTACATACCTTCTAAGCCAAGGAAGTATGGCATAAAAATTTGGGCAGCGCACGACAGTAAAACTTCATATGCTTACAATTTACAAATATATATTGGTAAAACGAGACCAGCGTGATGATGGATGAAACTAAGGCAAGTGAGTCGTTGTAGAGCCGACTAAGGATTTCAAGATATCAGGTAGAAATGTTACCACAGAAGCTTAAATCTTGCAAAAGAAATGGAAAAGAAAAATTTTACTTTGCTTTATACAATTCGAAAAAATAAATTAGAACTCCCTGGAAGGGAAGTACATCCAACAATTTTTTTTTTGTCAAGATAAAGCCATATTAACTTCTTACTGTCCAAAAGGGGAAAAATTATTACTTTGCTATCCACTGTGCATGGCAGTAGTGAAATTCTTGAAGATGAAAAGAAAAAGCCGCGAATAATTGTTGATTACAGTAGAACAAAATCGGTTGTAGACACCATGGATAAGATTCTTCAAACGTACACCATGAAAAAACAAACATTTTATCAAACTTGATGGTCGGTGTCAGTTTTTTATAACATTAGCGCATTGAACGCTTACTTTATATGGGTTTATCTAAACGATGGACATACAAACGATGTGAATTTTTGAAGCAGCTAGGAAGAGAATTAGTTGCTACTGGAACAAACGTAGAACACGTTTTGACATCAGAAAAAGCTTTGACATCACAAAGTCATCTGCACAAAAATTAAGAGATAAAATGTAGCAGATACTGGAAATGCTCCAGAAATTTGGACAGAAAATATTCTAAAAAAATATCAGAGTTGCATTAGATTTATTTGTAACAATCATGAATATGTAACTTGCTATGTATGTATGTATGTAAATAACTGAATTTTAATAATTTTTTACTGCAACTATATTTAAAACACTTAAACATGTTTAACAAATTTTATATGAAGTAAATTATTTTTTAAAATAAATATTGTTGCTGTATTTAATAGAGTTTTGGGGTCACTGTGGACCCCACTGGTATTACGCGCCACAAAAAAATTGTTGGTAGTATGTAAAAATGATTAATATTCATGTTTTAGAACCATTACCTCCCCATTTATATGGCATTACCTATTACGGCGATAATATAGAAGATGAATGGTTTATTGTATTTCTGCTTGTACAGTTAACCAAGGAATTTCAAGATATAGTTGCACGAGTTATTGATAATGATGGTGAATTTCTTTTAATAGAAGCAGCAAATTATTTACCCGAATGGGCAGATCCAGATTCCTGCGATAAAAGGGTATGCAAACATAAGTACATTAAATGCTTTAGAAGTAAGAAAGTACATATTATTTGTAGTAATTACAATTATCAATTTTATTTTGTTAATCAGTTATTGTATAATCACAAAAAATAATTAAAAATTAAGCGATAATATCGATAGGAAGATTAAAATTCTGTTTCCTTGTTTATATCTGAGCTTACACAAATTTTAATTGCTTAAGGCTATCAAAACTTTGTGAAGAATGTTACATTATGTAAAACATTTGAAACATAAAAGATTTTGGTAGATAATACGCTTTTCACCCAAGCACTTTAATATAGCCACTTTAAAGTAATGCTTGTTAATATTGTTTAGTACTACCTGATTATTAATTAATACAGATTCTTACTGTTTAAATTTTTCTTAAATATGTTAAGAAGCTGTATATTCAGAAACTATACAACTAGTATTCAAAGATATAGTAATAGTTTTTTCTAAATTCTGCGGCGTATAATATTTAATATACTGCTACTAATACATACATACCTTCTGGAATTGTAAAATTGCGCCTACCATGTAAATACCAGGACGCCAAAATTTTCCGATAGCTGTGGACAGTAGACCACATACATACAAAATAACTAAAAAAGCATGAAATACACTATAAACAAATTTAATAACCTTTTTTTGCAATTTCTGTTGCCATAATTTAACTTTTTACTTATTTACCTGGATACATTTGTGCAAGTACCTTTTTAAAAGGTGTTCTATATACATAAATCGATATGTATATTAATTCTATTTTTATGTAATTAATTTTCTTGCGCTTAAAATTTTGAATCAACAGTTGAGAACAGCAACGTCAGTGTGTTTTGTTTATTGTTATCATAGTAACCAAACAATGCACCGAAAACTTTAATATGCAAGAACACACCAGTTTGATTTAAATAATAATGGAGGTAGTAACAGCGGCCTGCTAATTGGGGCAACCTTGAATTATCCAAATTTCTGTTTCTCACGTTGTAACAAAATACCACTCTTTTCAGTTAATAATACTTTTCTCATGAAGTAAACATTCTCATTCTTTTTCTCAAAGGTTTGGCTAATGTTATGGACTGTGTATCTCATTTGTACTTTAGCCGTAGGAAACAAAGCTATTTATTCTCAGTCTCCTCTTTGCAATAATTATTTTAATATTCTTATAAAATCCTTTGTTGTATTTAGCAGTATACTGAATGTTTGGACAATCTCTTGTTAATTGTTACAGGTTGGCCATTTGTTAGAATGTCCATTTAAAATTAATATGATTCTTTCTTTTCGTAACAGTCCACTGTTTTATTATTATCCCTTTAACAATATACGTTTGCAACCATTGTACTATAGTGTTACTCTTTGTAGGTCTACATACATAATGGTTATCTTCACATTGTAGCTCCCGAAGCAGATGATGATGACGCGATATCTGTTACTGTAGAAAGTGCTATAAACGAAATATTCAAGAATCCATCATTGACTGTGGTAACAAAAATGATTCAAGAATGTATCAACAAAAGAATTCAAGACTACCCTCAAAAAATTAATGAGAATTTACACAAAACTACTGTGTATGTACCGATTCCTGTAATTTCCCTACTTCGTGCTAATCCTCAATTGGTATCACCTGCCGTCCAAGCATTTTGTAACCGTGATCAAATTGATATGAAAGCTTGTCGCGCCATGAAATATTTTCCTCCAGAAGTGCGAGTATCGACTAGAGTAACGTTCACTAAATGTTTGTATGCCATGTTAATAAGTAGTAAATACCAACCAGATAGAAAAACTGGTTGGAATCTGCCTCCACCAACCGCAAAAACTTTCAAAGCACATAATTTAGGGGTTAGACTTGCATGCGGATTTGAAATTTTACTCTCTCAAAGTAAATGTATTGCCGGCGACGAAAATGACAAAGATTGGAAAGTTTATCAACAAAAACTTCAAGAAAAGGGCTATTTTAAAGGTCTTTTGGAACATTCTAAAGAATACAATCAGTTATTAAATAAGGCGAAAGAATACTACACCAATCATATGGGAAACAGTACTGGAGTGATATCTACCGGTGAAAAGGTTTTAAAGCTATTGCAATCTTTAGATCATAATCTAGAAGAATATAAAAAAGAGGCGCAAGACTTACCTCCAGATGATGACGACTCTTGGTTAAATATCGGTCCTGACGAATTAGATGCAATGCTAGAAGAGCAATATGGTAATGAAAAAACATTCAGTTTGAATAGTGAAACTAATCCTACACAATTCACTCAGAATGTTGATAGCTTTCTTAATCATGTATCAAGCTTTGAGGGAGCCGAATTTCCAAAGAAAGATGAAGCGCCAGTAAGACCACCCAGAACAAACAAACGCAATAAAGCCAAAGTTTCTTTTTCAACAGATACCAAAGGTGAAGAAACCTCAACAAAAGTTCACTTTGATCCGTCTTCCTTTGCTTGTGCTGTACAAAATATATTGAATTTCGTGATACCAGAAGATGACTCCTGGGATTTTGATACCGATTCGGATATGAGCGATTACGATACAGATGAAAACGGTACAAATGGTGAGCTGAATAAAATGCAAAAATTAATGGATGCGATGGACAAGGAGCTCGCAAAAACTACCATCGGCGAAAGCTTTTTAAAAAAAGATGATAATGAAGGGTTTGAAGATATTGAGACATTCAAGCCTGTAGATATAGACATGAATGCTTTAAAAAATATTTTAGAAAGCTACAAATCGCAGTTAGGCGAAGCAGGGCCATCTAGTAATATGTTAGGCCCAATGGGAGTACATTTGGACGAAAATAAATATGATGGTACTAAATAGTAATAAATTTAATTATTATCATTTCATATTGTTAGTAGGAAGTGTTAATTGTAAGTTTTTTTTTGTACTTTTTTATTTAACGCTTTAGGAGCCAAAACTTATGTAATATAGAACTTAAAGTATATACATAGAAATTTATATTTATTATACAATTTGGGTACCTAAATTATTTTGTAGCCCCGAATAAAGTATTTAAATGAATTATCCATGCGTTTCATATTGTAAAACAAATATATTTTTAAAATAACTGAGGATTGTTCGTGGCGAGTGCGACAAAGTTTAAGTAGCTTCAAAGAAACGTAGCATAAAACGCTTTCAATCAGTTCTATTGATTGCGATTGTGATATTCAATTTAGTAAAAGAACTTATTGTTTGGACTGTGTTTAGTTTCTTTATTTATTTCTCCTTATAAGGGCGATATTTTATCTTATCTTGCATTTGAGCGTGGTACACATTAAAGTCAAAAGTTACTAAAGATACAGAGAAAAAAAAATGTTTTATATCACAGGGTGAGAAAAAAACTTTCTTTTTTTTTCAAAATTTCATTAGTAATATTAATGTTACATGTAGCAATGTTGTAGTGTTCGTTAAGTGCAAATAAAACTTCTAAGAATAGATATAATAATTTTTTTAACAAACCGTAATTGAAAGATGCATTTCTACAATACGTATCGTATTATATAACGAATGAGGCATTATTATTTTGTAGCTTTGAACCATTTAGGCATATTTTGCTGTTTGGATGTTGATGGTTTACTGTAATCAACATAAGCGCTTGTGCTAGCACCGACATTGACGTCAGTATTATCTACTGCAATTTCATCATCGTCTTCATCATCCGTCGAGTTCTTGACTCGAATAGCTTCTTCCCTGTAATGAAGACATCAAAAAAAGCTAAAAGTAATAAAACAAACTAAAAAACCGAATTTTTAAACTTAAGTTAGGCTGCGTTTGTGCATTTAACGGGACTCCGGAGGTTAACCTCCGCATTTTCAATTTTTTAGAATTTGACAAGATTTTGTACTGATTTGTGTCGTAAAAATTTATTTTGTGCTCACCTCTTTGCCGAGATAATTGGGCAGTTCATATGGGAACTAGGACTGCTTAGACACCGCGTAAAAGTTTCGGTTTTTGACCATTTTATAATGATAATATTTCGTGCGATTGTGTGACGTGGAAATTCGTTTTGTGCTTGTATTGCCTTCGAAATATTTGAGAATGTCGGTTGGTAGAGGTAATTATTCAATAGCATAATGACATCGTTTTGTGCTGATTTGTGGAGTGAACATTTCGTTTCGTGCTTGCACCGTCTTCGAGTGGTGCTGACGATAGGTAGGTATTTATTGGTATCGAATAAAACTATATGTTGCTTAAGCATGCAACAAGTTTTATATTTCTGTATTTGTCTAGTCTCCTAATATTTTTTTGAATTTCTCAGAAGTGGGCTTGCAATTTGTGAACTTTTGAAATATATTTGTATATTGAAGTACCGCTATGGCGGTTAATAAATATCAGTCTTGGGAATCCCCAAATCAGCACAAAACGATGTCATCAAACTGACTGATCTTTGAGATACTCATTATCGAGTATCTTAAAGATGCCGCGAGCACAAAGCGAAGTTTTTACGACGCAAATAAGCACATGACGACCACAAAACGCTGCCATTACGAGATTTCCAAAAATCGAAAAACTGGTGCGAATACCTCGAAGTCGGTACAGCACAAATCAGCACAACACCTGGACGCTTTCAAATTTAAAAAGAGTGCTGAAACCGACTTCACGGTCCCCTTTCAGTGCAACGCGAGCATAGAATACATTACTCATGTTGAATTAGGAACGTAAGAAAGGTACAAATCTGTATTTGACAAAATAAAATTCTGTTTCCTTGGTTTATCCGACATATTTATTGGTGCCAATTATGCACTAAATAATTAACATATTGGGTTTCCATCGGTAGATACTGAATATTTTATTTATTTATTTACGAATTTTGATTTATTAACAAAATTGAACTAGGTCGGATAAACCAAGAAAATAGAATTTTCAGTATTTACGTACGAGACGGGGAAGCAAAACATGTATATTTTACCTTAATTTGGCAGCGGCCATACTTGCCGTAGATGATGTTGTAAATTTATCCATCAAATCCTTTCGCAGAAATGTTTTACCTTCACCAACAGAAACACAAGTTCCAAAATGCAATAAAGCGCCAGGTACACATCCGACCTCAATTAGGCGGCTATCTTCACATAAAATTTGCTTTGGAGGAGTCGTATCTAAATATAAACTGTAAGATAGATGAACATTACTAACTTGCAGCTATTTACTTACATAAATAAAAATCGATGTCTTGATTCTCCAAATATTCTCTCACGAAACTTATAACTGTGCGTATTTCATCCGCAGTAGAGAACGTGCCTTGAAGAACAGTTCTGTCAGGAAATTGGACTCTAATAATTGTTTTGGTATAAGTATTAAGTTGTCGCAGTTGCTTCTTCGATTCTTCCAACTGTCTTAGATTTGATGTTAATAGCGGTTTGTTTTCTAGTTCTAAACGTCTTCGCTTAATATCTCGCAACAGTTTCTTAGCATCATTAATAGTTAATTCAAAGAAATCATCAGGTAAATCTTCGCTTGGTATACTTTGAGCTGTTTCGAGAGAGAATAGCATTGCATTTCTTTCCCCAAGCTAGAAGAAAATAACATAGATGATTTAATTAGCTAAATATACTTTGGTACTTACAAAAATGAATTCCTTTTCAGTGTTCTTATCAATGGATTCATCTGGCTCTTTACTTGTCAATTCATTCAGCTCTTTATCTACTTCCATTGGTTCAGGACTTTTAATAGTTCTCTGCTTTTTCTTTTCATTTTTTATAACTTCTATTAAATTGGATTTTTGTGTTGTTGCTCTTTTCAAGCTTTCATTTTTGGCTTTATTAACCATGCCATTTTCATGGTCATTTTTATCAACAATCGCACACGTGGGAGGTTCCGCTTTTGGTAAAGTATTTGGGATTTCTGTTGTTAGTTCTGTAGATTCCAATCTCTGGAGTTTACGAACATAAGGCTTTTCTTCAGTTGGTTTTGAAGGTAGTGGTGCTGAAATGTTTGCTTGTGTTTTAAGTTCCTCAGGTGATCTGATAATAATTAGCACTTTAAGAATTTAGCGGCAACATATTTATAACTAGTTTTTCAATACAAAAGTTTACAAAACTCACAGTGAACAATATTTAAAAACGATGCCAACTGCAACTGGATCTTAAGCTAATAGTTGTTCCAATTATAATTAGTCAATTGTATTGGTTTTAGATAAAGCGGCTTGTATATATTAAGTTGAATTGGGTTCAGCCAATTATGATTATGAAAAATTTAAGTCGCAATAGGTCTCTTATGTATCGCCTTTATCCTAGAGATAAGTAGCCAACCATCCTACTGCGTTGCCCAGAGGAATCGCCCTAATTAAATAAAGGCGTAGCCATTCCTCACCCAGTATGGGTCTTCTGATTGACGCTAGCGTAGATACTTGCTCCACCGTTTCGTCTTGATCTTGGCGGCCCCTGAATGACAAGTCTCCGGTTAGTCCCACTCTGAAGAGGTCCTCCTTTAGTTGGCAATGTGTAAGAAATGTAATTGGAAAGTTTTAAGATTGGCTTTGTAATTTCAAAGTGGCAGTATTTCCAGGCTTTAAGTGTTGATCCTTCGCCGGGCGTGTACAAGTGGCGGTGCCTATAAAAACCTCTAGATATTCTCAATTAAACATATCTTGAACAGGCTAAGATATGTCCGAGTCACCTGCGAGGGTCTTCTGATCAATTAAGCAGTTCTTATTTGTGATTGTCAATTTTGGAATGAATTTTAAGATAAAGTTGATTAAACCGCGCAGTAACTTAAATTTAGTTCATCAGCCATTTCCTTAATTGTAAGTCGACGGAGAGCACGCTAAATTGCGAACTTTTGCAATGTTTTCGGGTTTCGAAGTGGAAGGCCGGTCGGACCCAGGGCCATCTTAGATTGATTCACACATTTGAACGGTCCAGACATCTATCTCCGAAAGCTATGTTTAAGAGTTCATAAGTCTTTGAAGCTGATTTTTAAAACAAAATTTGACACAAATTCTTTGTTCTGTTTTTTCATCTATTTATGAAATCCGTAAATCCGCCGAAAACCGAAAATACGTTTCACCCAGTAGGCTGCCCCTCTTTGTTGAACAAAGATAGACTGTGATCTTTTCAAGATTAAGCTTTCTTTTTCACAACTTGCAAATTTTCTATTGAGCAGCGGTGTCTCCTGTGTTAAAACTTTCCAATTACACCTTCTAGTCGGAATTCCTACAGCCATCCGAAGCTCTCTTCTGGACAATCTCGGGTATTTTACTTTGCTTGTTTAAATAAGTCAAAGTGATGATAGGAGACGGGAATTAATTTCATTCCAGCTCTACAAGAAGCTTTCATGGTTGATAGTTCTACTTTTCAATAAAGCGTAGTCAGACGGGGTCGAATGGATGGTTCTGGGCTGTAAACCACCATGCTCAACCCCTCTTAGCCAGGTTATCTCCTTCTTCATGGCCAGGATTTTAATTGCGGCTCTTTAGCCATATTAGGTTGCTGTTTGTTTAAGGATATAGTTCCGTGGCAGTCTAGTAGCGGCTTCGATGTTATTGGTTGGTTTCGTGCTGATACTATTTGTTCATTGACAATAAACAAATTGATGTTTCCGCCTACAACGTTAAGGTCAGCTAAATAGTGCGCTGCTAGAAATTTTCGCTTGGAAAATAGCGGTTTCCGGCCCTAACTTCCATGATTCTTTTAGGTGATACTCTTCTGAAAACTCTTGTGCTCCAGTTGCAGTGTTGGTTTTTGATCGGTCTATGCTGGCTGTTGGTGTGTGAGAGATTTGTAGGGTTTATCAAAGACGGACGGCTGTAGAAAATGGATACTGTTTAGCCAAATATCTGGCGATGAATATTTATGACGATTCTGATTATAGCACTAATTCACAATATAATGTTCAAATCTAATTCTAAATATATTTCTTCTACGAATTGTACCTTGTGTATTGTTTCTTGAAATTATTTTAAATTGTCCGGACATGTATCATTGAAGAAAGGATGTGGACATATTGCATTTTGAAAAAATATAATGTTAAACAAATAACTTACAAACAGTAGGTAAGTTTTATTTGAATCAGAATATTGGCTGCTTCCTGTACACAAACACAGTGCTCTTCATTAACAGCGACGTTTTCAGCTACACAAACATATAAGCATCAATTATCAGCAAAAATTATAGAAAAATAAAATAAGTCATATGGACTTATCGCAACTTTTTGCGAACTTGTTACAATTTTGATAGTGGACACTGCGTTTAGAAAAAAAGTTTACGAACAGTTAAAGCAATATGAGAGCATAATTTAACCGATTTTAGCCTTGTTGCACTTTAGAAATAAACTCCATAAATATTTTATTGCTTATTAACATGCCCATTAATTCGGGACGGCCGTTTCGAGGATGCATGGGATCCTCAAAACGGCTGATACTTACGTGTTGTTTGCCATGCTATGCCATAGTCCCTGCTATTATTATTGAACTAGTACTCATGTTAAAATCATAATTAACTTTGAGTTCAACCAAATATATACTGGTCTTAAAATGTCTAAATTAAAAGTAATTGTTAATCACTGCAAACTTTATCATTACTTTGTATTGAAAAAGCTAGTCTTTTCTGTTTTTTACTAACCTATGAATTAATCTGAGTATTGCTCTGCCACTTGTTAAACCAAGTGACTTCAAATCTGTTGACTTAAATGCATCTATGCCATATATTTCTTGTCTCGTATATATTATTACAGAATTTCTCGATGGTTCAAGTTCATCTGGTATCAATTTATTGAGAATTTCATAAATAGTGTCACTCGGTTGAAAAGTACCTAATAATCTATTTCCACTTTCAAGATGAATACCAATCGTGACATCACTTTCTACTCTAGTTCTTGTGCTAGTACACAATTCAAGTTGGGCATTATTTGGTAATCCGGAAAACCGTAATGTAGAATGTATATCTAAGATCTTTTTATGATGTCGTATATCGTATTCTTCTGGGTTGAGTTCATGTTTTTTACATACTTCTTCGATTATCTGAAAGATGGTTTACTAATTCGAAATATTTGGAAAAAAAAGTAAAAGATATCTTACCTGTAAAATAGTCGTATTTGGTGAAACTTTAACCGTTTGACGTCTTCCATTTGGCGTCAAAACAATAACGTTTCCACCGGACGCCATGTGAAGTTAATTATTGAAAATTTTAGTATTATTAATTATTTGCATGACAAGCATCATTTTACTTCTTCTAACCTAGAAAGCATAAACCATTAAAAAAAATTTGGCTGCTGACATTTACAAGTTGACAGGTTTTTGTACAGATGGCAGTGCTTGTTAACGAGTTCGAACTATCGACTTCGGTAAATGTGTCGCTGTCACTTTAATTATTGTATTGGATGTTAATTTTAGGCGAATTATTTTTCTCAAAAATAATTTAAGAAAGCAATCACCACCTTAATAATGACGTCCGCATTTACTAAAGTTCCAATATTACGAGCTGGGGCTGTAAGTTATATGCTATTTAATAAAGTTGATTTTTATATGGCTGGCCTATTACATAAAACCATGGCTCAAACTTGTTCTAATGAAAAACTGTTTTAGGCACGTGCGTATGCTGCACAAGCAGCCCCCGTTGCTGGTTCTACCAACTACGATGTGAAAACGACTGTTTTATCCAATAAATTGGTTGTGGCATCTGCCGAGAATGATTCGCCAATCTCAAGAGTGTCGATCCTCTTCAGGTATTTTTGAAAGGTTCTATGAAGTTCGTTACGTTTAAAATAATCTATTTAGAGCTGGTTCCCGGAACGAAACTTCCGATAATTTAGGTGCCACACATGTGCTACGCATTGCAGCTGGTAGTACAACACAAAGTTTTTCAAAATTTGCAATTGCCCGACAGGTGGCCCAAGCTGGAGCAATATTAACTTGTACAACAGATCGTGAAGTAGTTGCCTACACTTTGGAAGGTACACGTAAGGCCGTGCAGGATACCATCCCTATTTTAACAGCAGTAGCTACCCAACAATTGTTTTATCCTTGGGAGTTGTCTGATAATACTAATCGGTTGAGATTAGAGCTAGCTACCCGTCCTCCTCAGGTAATTTCCTTGAAACTGTATTTATTAAAAATCTAGTTATGATGTGTTATAGCTAAGAGCGATAGATTTGCTTCATAAAGCTGCTTATAGAACTGGGTTAGGTAATTCTCTCTATGTTGCAAAGTATAACATTGGTAAAGTATCATCAGAAACACTTCAACACTATGTAGCATCCAACTTTACTTCTAATCGTGCTGCTGTAGTTGGTATAGGAATTAATAATGATAAACTAGTTGAATGTGCTCAGAATCTGTCATTGGAAACTGGGAGTAGAGATGACACAGGATCAGGTGTCTATAAAGGAGGAGAAATCAGGTATGTTAAGCTGTGAGTTACATAACAAGACCGATGTTTCTTCATAACAAGTTTACTTTATCTTAAACTGTTTAGTTTATTTGTCTAGAACGAGAAAGGTTTTGTCTTTATACTCTTTTTAACCGTCTAAAAAATATGAAATAAAAATTCTACGATTTTCTACTAGTTGGAAGTAAAATTAAGAGGGAAAGAGCTTTTTTTTGTTAATATACAGACTGATTTAAATTGAGCGCTAACTAATAATAGAATAATTGTTTCGCGCGTTATTAGTTTTAGATTTTTTTCATGAGATATCCTACATACAGTGGTACCACGGTTTACGATACCTAGTATCTTGTTAGATTACGAAAGAAAATGTTGATGGATTTTTGTTTCTAAAACCGAAACGTGCTCTCGGATACGAAACTCTGTTTACAACTTTTACAGATTCGGCAGAATTTTTGCGCGATAAAGTGATATACAACGAAATGTGATCGTTTGTGTGGATAGTCTCCCACTACTCCACTGTTTCGCATCTGTCTTGAATTCATAGTTAATACTATTCTCACCTTATTGGAAATTCTCTTTATCTCAGTGCAAGATCTTTTTTCAAATAATAAAGTTGGGAGTTCTACAAGTACTATAAAAACAACCCTTTATTTGTCGCGTCGCTAATATTGTAATCTAAATGAAAATGTCATCTCAACCTCGTCGTCACCGTAAAATCCAAGTCGCTCACCTATTGTTTAAAGTAAAGCGTAGCTTCTTTGTCAATCGAATTTTATTTAATTCAAGTAGACTTGTATTGTGTAGTAACTGGCATATATTTTGGTTCTGGAAAATTCTATTTCACTTATTTCTTCAATTAATATTTACCACCAAATCGTGTAATACGATATATAGAAGTACGTTTACAGATAAATGATTTTATTAAGGACTATGTGAAGAAATATGTTTCTATGTGAATGTTAATTAAAATTTTGATTTCTAAGTGTTTATCTTAAGTTATTATAAAATTTTTGCCAACCCTCAACAAAATTTGATCAAATTCTTCGTTCACTTACAGTCTCATATCATCCATTTCAGTCCCATTTCAAGGAGCAGCATTATTTTTTACAGTACAAATTCAAATCCAAAAAAACGCAGATAGAACCGTTATCTGGGGTTTTTTTAGTTTATCAAGGTTTTATCTACGATTTTTTATTTGTTATTAAGTTTCGAAAGGCATTTAAATATTTGTTTCTGGAAATTTAAGAAGTAATAAAATACCGTTGATAGAACCTTTCTAGATTAAAAACTTATTTTTAAAAGAAATTCCCCAAATCATCTCATAACTTTTTACGGCGTGGCAACTGTGATAGTTGTTACTTCGTATCTTGGCGAGTAACGAGTAATAGTTAATTCTGTAAGGCTTTCATGAAATAGGATATGCTATAAAATTGTGCTTGAGGAATTCAGTTACGATTAGGGAAGAAGGTTGTTAATTTCTAAGTAAACATTGCTTTGAATATTAAATATTTTTCTCATTAAAATCCGAGAGCGGTTTTTCTCTTACAAAAAAGCTCGTCATTATTATTATTTATTCTCAAATCATGTAAAATTAATGTAGCTTTAATGTACATAAATTGCTTTTCGTGTAGATCAGACAAGGGCGGAGATTTAGCATACGTAGCAATTGCCGGTCAAGGAAGTGATTTGAAAAATATAAAACAAGCCGCGGCTTTCGCAGTTTTACAGCAAGTCTATGGTATGGGCCCATCTACAAAACGAGGTTTGGGAAGTAGTAACCTCCTACGGAAAGCAGTTGGTGAATTAAACGAACCTCATTCCATTGCCGCAATAAACGTCAGTTACTATGATTCTGGTTTATTTGGTGTTCTTGTTACTGGTGCTGCTAATACCGCTGGTAATCTAGTTGCCGCAGCCGTGAAAACTTTGAAATCTGCCAATATTTCGGATGCAGATATCAATAGAGGTAAATAACTTAAATTAAAGATGGGTTTATACATGTATATAAATTTATTGGGACCAGTGTGGACTGACACATCAGTAAACTAGTGATGACACACGCCAATAAGACAAAGTCTTGTATTATCTTCTTGGTTCGCGGGCTGGAACTGCGTTGTGGAATATCTTCAGGGTTTTTGCTGCCGATGCAAATATTACTACTACTGCACACATATTTCCTAGGGGTTTATAGAGGGGTCGTTTTTGGTTAATGATGCGTAAATGTTACGAATCAATGAAACGTGGCAGTTGGTAAAAGGTTTAATCAATATGGTTCTTGTTTTAACTATTTCCAATTTCATGAGAAATACTAGGAGCTACTCTCGGGTGCAGCTACGGAATCTCCTCAGCCTCCTGGCATCGCTAACATCTTTATGAGATCGTTCGAACAAGTTCTGTCATGCTATATACTTAGACCAAAGTATTGGTACAGATGCGTTCATGATGCCCTTGTCATTTAGTCTCGTGTACTCCTTGAACAATTTCCTATAGTTTTTAAAATCTCAACACGATTTCATACTTCCTTTCCTTTCCTAGATGTTCTTGTGCACCGTTGTCCTGACAATGTGCTGGGACATACCGTTCACCGAAAATCTACGCATACGAATATCACTTCTCATATCATCACTTAGCCCACAAATGCGGTGTTATCAATTCTTTTATTCAAAGGGCCATTTCTATGCCTATGCAACCAATTCGCTTCCTCAAGGATTGAACCATACCACCGAAACTGATTCGTAATAATTATCCTAGGAAAGATATTAAAGTTACCATTAACCACTATAGCAATATCCCTTCTTTACAGCAATACACCCCAATTTCCATAAGCAAGCGTATCTGCGCTATATTTAAGAAATCACCGATCACATCAGCAAGATCTCTTTAGGAACAGCATAAAAACTTCAAACTCCTAGACTACTTCCCCATCAAAGTCCGCAATCATCTAGAAGCTCTTGACTCATGGCTCAGATTCCATGTTCGTATGTATATCGATAAAACAACGCGATTTGTCAGTTACTGAATATAAGCGTTGTTCACGGTCTTTGCGTGTAATTTGGTCCATGTTGGCTAAATAAACTATTGGTTACCGAATCCATATTAACTTTATCCGCATCTTGTGTCGCAATTCTCACTATTGCGGTAAGAAAATCGGGGAATTTATAGAGATTTTTAAACACCCCAACAACTTAAATTGCGAAGATGATTACGCCTTAAGTCATACGTCTTAATCTTAACCATATCCATGCTTTATTACTCTCCAGAATGTATAATTACCAGTGTGCAGTAGCAGATTAACCACCAGTAGCAAGCCCTTAAAATGTCCCGTAGAAGTGTGGATGAAACGTCGGTAAGAGCAATTTTAACGTTGTGGTTCCAGCCAGGAAACCAACAAGATATAATTGACGACCGCGGAGGCTTACTTACTAAACTTTTGTATTATTTGCATGTTAAATGCGAACTTGTCCATTACATTCCATTGGTTATGGCGAGGGGAGTATAGAAGAAATTCTGCTATCTGAAAGAACCTTACTTATTAAATTGTAAAACAAATAGTGCAAACTTTTACTACCAATTAAATGGAACTGGCGTTATCACTAACGTCACTCAATCTGTACTTATGTAAACACAGCTTAATTGACAAACCGTTTATGTAATCTTATGAAAGCAGTGGAAGTTAGTAAATTGCACTAATTGGATTAAGGATATGTTAATCAAGCTAAACACAGAATGCTACCCAAACATTCTTCGCCACGATTATTCTCTGTTTACAGGTAAAAATCAGTTAAAAACTACAGTTCTGTCTTCTTTGGAAAGCGGATCATACGCATTAGATAAAATTGGCATTCTCACAGTTTTAACTGGCAGTGCGATATCACCTTGTGAAATTGCCGCAACAATTGATGGTGTTTCCGCCGCAGATGTTAAAGCGGTACGTTCGCATTATTTCCTGTTTTGTTTGTTGTATCTAGTATATTTAATGACCTGGTAATTATTTTTCAGGCTGCACAAAAGGTCGCCTCTAGTAAATTGACGATTGCAGGAGTAGGTAATTTGAAGAACGTACCCTTCTTAGATGAATTGAAATAATTTGTTACACAGTGTTATATTATTTCATATATAACATCAGTAATAATACACTAGTACTATAAATCGTGTTAATTTATGTGTATGATATATTTTCTAATGTACATAGGCCATCCAATTAAATAAACAACTGTGTTTCATTCTGTAGTATTTTTATGCTAAAGTGATCGTTATTTTTTGCAAACATGTGTATTAGTGGTAAAGCAGTCTCCTCAACTTATCCTTTTCTTATATACATTTGTCTGATAACAGCTACATATGAATAAGCTGCTCGGAGAATCTGAAAAAACGAACAAAATGAATAAAAAGGGCCACGCAGCAGTTTAGATTTTAGATTATTTTTTTAAGTAGCGAATTTTTTCCATAAATGTTAGGTAGTTAAGCTAAGTTTAATTGTTGATTGAATTATCTATTAAAGCTCGACTATCTTCAGTAAGATATTTTAAACTACATAGAACAAAATTCTAGGAGAACCAATTTAATTAAGATGCTCTCATGAAGAATGGATTGATGGATGATGGACCATCCAAAGAAATACTAAAACTAATAAATACAGTGAAACCTTCCTGATAATTTCCGTCTTTTACAGTCTTCTTATTGCTTATTGCGAATCTTTTTTCGTAGTACTGTTATTGTTTGATTACCGATGAAGTACCAAAAAGAAGAAATCGATTCTATATGCAAAGAAATCCTCAACATTATACGATATTCACCAAAATAAACGGCGTACATATTTTTTTGTTATGTTTGACATGTTACAAATAGTGTTTGCAGTAGTAGCAACACTATTCGCTTGCACAGAAATGAATGGGTTAATGGTCCAAGTTTCAAACAAGTCTCCGAAAAATATCAACAACAAAAGATTCATCCGCTAAAAGTATAATGTTGGCAATTTCATCGCATTGGTAGTATCACGTATCAGCGCAAAGGTTTTTCAAGTTGTCGAAGAACAGTGTGCAACAATAATAATGAAAGACGTGTTCTTGCTCAGGTTTTGCAGTCTTCGTAAAGCAATTATGTGTAAGTGCATATCAGTGAAACATTCGTGCTTCGAATGTTGAAATCTACTAGTGGTTATCCACACTACACTTAAACTGAACAATTAAACACTGAACCAATGTGCAAGAGGAGTTTATTGTGGACAGTGGTTGCAACTGGATAGCGCAACAAGTCAATTAGGAGTGGGGGACGGTGTTCATTACTTGCACTAATTACTCTAGTGACGTCAGTTTACCACATCAAACAAAAGGAACATTTCGAGCAAACAAACTTAATGGGAGGTCAATTACAACGCTTCGATTTCCTCGTGTTACAATGTCCAACGGAAGTACACGAGAAAATCGAAGAGTCGTAGATGGTATTATATCTCACCAGAATAGTGTACTAAATTGTGCACATAAAGTTGTATAGGTGCCATATAGGCATTTACTTTCGAATCTTGCATGATAAAGTAAGGGCTCCTCTTGGCAAATAGAGAATTTCAAAAATACAAAATTTTCATGGGCAATCCGTAATTGTGTAAAATAGTCTTAAGAAATTGTTATACTACCAACTTAAACCATTTATGTAATTTAAAATATGCTAACCGAGTTATGAAGGATTGTGAATTTTGGGTTTTACAGTATGTAGGCTACGATAATAATTGGTAGTAAAGTACTTACAGTTAACGCCGTTTCTGTGGACATAAAGTAAAACGGCCCTACAGATAGAGTTAGCGGTTTTTGGGAACGAACCATCACTAATACTAACGATTTTTTTATTTCCTCACTGTATTCAAACCAGTCGCTTTCCCAAATCGCCGTTGCAATTTCAACGCTCTGTAAGTATTTGAGAATTATACCGAATGATCTAAATGATTGGGAAGATGCATCAATTAATGAAAAAACGATTGAATGATGTATTTTTATAAAAAAATAAAAATTTACTGTTTTTATATGGAACAAATGTATATTTTTCGAAATTAATTTCTAAACTAAACTGTTATTCTGAAATAAATAGTAAGAAAGTGGTTTTTAGTATCTATTAAAGATACATGTTTATAGCTTAACAGGTATTTATAGTAGGCTATTCGAAATCATATAGCTTAAGTCAAAAACCCTTCAAACATGCAGCAATTGGTTTATGACTGCAAAAAGACTAAAATCAGTTTATTATTATGGTACGTTCAGCGCCGACTGGTGTGCTACTAGTCAGTAATAAATCGTCAGGAGACGTGCGCAGTAACTTGTTCCAAACTTTTTGAATTAAATTTTTATTAATTCCAATAACGGAATGAATGACCAGTTTTTTAACATTCACATTCATTCTCTTGAACAAATTTTATTGTTGAAGAGAATGAAAACACCCTTGTTTGTATAATTATCAATTACCATAATAGGCATAATAGGCTCTATAAAAATTCCAGCTATTTGTAACTCTTTTATAGAGAGAAAGAAGAAGAAATTCCACAACTTGAATTCCGTCAGAAATAGGCGATAGGAATTTGTGAAACTTGCTCTTCGCAGAATATTGAAGGGTATTAGTAAGGTTCATATCCCGCAATGGGAATCTACGAATTCCCGAAACACTTGTTCCTTCAATTGGTAGCTATGTGTGTCAAGAACGTGCAAAAACATTTAATCGCTGGAAAAATCTATATAACGAAACCCAGCTAAATTAAGCTGTGCTTTAAATTAGAATATATTTATTACAGGAACCGTTTTATCTATTAAAAAATTGCTGCGGTATGTAGTAGATGCACTTTTTGTCATTTTATTTTATTATATGCTGTATAATTTCAAAATTTTCTGAGATTAAAAAAATGTGATAAATTGATTTTGAGTAGGACTTCTAGGAAAAAATTAAGAACTTTTCTAAGGTCAAGTAGCGAGCAAAAAGTTGCAATTATTGTTATTTTAATCTACTTGTACTCAAATACTTGAAATAAAGGCTATACAATAATATATTATAGGGTAATTGCGATAAAACCTACTAAGATAAAAATAATATTGGCCAACTTTTTGGGCTAAGATATTATCTAACGTATGTGAGATTTCTAATAAATAATAATAATAATAATTTAATGCTGTTTAGTGAGAATTACTGTAATTACCTGCAGCATAATTTCATTGGCATGCCAGTAAAATAGAAATAGTTGGATTAACATGGCGACAAGAAACTCGAGGGCGAACAATTGCTGCCATCCAACACCAGACTGTAAATAACAAAATTAACATTTTTAGCTGTTAGCGGAAATCAGATAATATATTTAGTTGAAAATTTTGCTTTTATAATTTTTGTGCAAAACACAGTATATATACATGTTCACGTGTCACAATATATCTTAAATTTAATTCTTTTTGGAGGTATTTATTTTTTATTTTTTTTTACTGTTTAGCTTATTTGTATTGGTTACAATCACATATAAAACAGTAGATTAACGAAGAATTAATTAATGCGATATTTCCAAAAATGCCTAATTTATTTTGAAATCGAACAAAATCCTCCCGGATATGTTTTTAAAACATGGAATACATACCGTTAATTAATTAATAAATTATTAATTTTATTTGACAGTGCCACATTGTGGAGCTGTTAATGGAACTTTGTTCTATTGGACAATAAATCATTATTGCTATTATTATAAAAATAATTTCGTTTATTTAATTTATTTTTTGTATAGTTTTTATTTTAATTATCAAAGAAATTCAAAACTTGTGTTTTGCATCGGAGCATGTTTGAAGATGTCATAAGAAACGTATTAAAAAATCCTTAAATATCTTAACCCTCTAATGCATGAATTATCGAAATTTGTAATTATGTTTCTAAAAAATTTGAACAAACGGATAATGATCTTTGAAATAACTTATATTGGGTTTGGAATAATTTTGGTCGGCAAAATTGAAGTTTTTCAACATTTTATTTTTGGTTGCCAAATGGTAACATTGTGAACCCATACAACAAAACAAAGGATTAAAAAAATACTAAAGTTCAGAAAATGTAGTAATTTCATTGATGAATTTGTAAGAAACAATTGTTTTTGGAATTGCAACAATAGTGAACTTGGCATTTTTGACATTTCACGCGAGAAAGCCCCTTGCAGCCTTGCAGCTTGCATCTTTCGCGTTCAATTGTCCATTCTGGCCAATGGCTAATATGGTCACTCTGAACAAAACTGATTGGTCTCGGTTCCAGACATCTTCGCGACTTTTTGGGTGGTTCTGGTGTTCCATTGTTTGATCCGCTTGGCCTTCCTCTTTTATTAGATGATCGAATTCCTGTAGAGCAAAGCTGTTCTGCCAAAAGAGTTTTGAATCCGAGAAGCGGCATTATTTTTTCCGTGGATCCTTGTTGCCTTTTTATTCGTCTATGCAATAGCCAAGAATTAACCACCACAACATCTATCATATGATAAAATATTCGGTGATACCATTTCCGACTTTTTAGCTTTATCGGGTAAAGTCCTATCAGCGAATCCTGCAAATCAACACCCCCCATATGGCGGTTGTATTCTGTGATTATATTTGGACAATCTACTTCTTTTCGGCAGTTTTCAGATCTGAAAAATCTTTTTACTTTGGTGACAGGTTGGCTTCCACAATACTCAGAAATTAGAGTGACAATTTTATTGTCGTACCATTGCACAGCATGTATATCGATCCCATCAAACTTTGTTGTGCTTTCATTTATGCTACCTCTTCCTTTTTGCTTCATTTGTTTTTCTGTCTGTCCTTGATAATCAGGCAATCGATTTTGGCGGACTGTGGCCACAGAATGAATTTTCCGTTTCGCTAAGTACGATATTAGCGGTAACGAAGAAAAATAATTATCGTAGAAAATTTTGTGGTGTTTGTCATGTGGAATAGGTCTGCTCAATCGAAGTACAACGTTACTTGCGGCCCCCAAATCAGGCTCATTATCATCAATTGTACAGCCTCGCTTTCCCGCAAACAATTCAAAATTGTAGGAGAAACCGGATACCCCACTAAGAACCCACATCTTGTAACCCCATTTATGGGGTTTCTTAGGGTTGTACGTTTTTATACTGATCCTTCCTTTAAACGGGATGATCTGTTCATCGCAAGACAGATGCTCTTCAAGAGGAATAGTCAAACAGGCTTTTTTGATTGTTTCCAGAACTGGCATAATTTTATCTAAACTGCTTGCACTCTGACTATTGTCTGAAAAATGCAATAAACTTTTGATTACCTCGAATCTATTTACTGGCATAACATTGGAAACTTGCGAAATTCTGGTTTGAGGAGACCAGTAGCTTCTGGTATTAGGTAGTTTGATAATCGACATCCAAATTATCATACCCACAAACCGTTGTATTTCTTCAACACTAGTGCACAAAGGTCTGTTAGGTCGTGTTTGGACGCTATATAAACAAGATTGGCGAACAACTTCGGTGAAAAAGTCTTCTGATAAAAAGTGTCCAAAAAGTTTCAGAGGAGTATCTAATTTCAAAATTCCATCAGGAAGTAGCTCACTGCCACAAAACAGTATACCCGCTTCATCTTTACTCGTCACTGAATTTTTCCAGTTCAATTTTGGTTTTTTAGTTACTTTCCCTCCGGATTTTTGGTCTGCTGGATTCGGGGCTTGATTGTGGAGTTGTATTAGAGGAATGTCATCTTCATCTGAGAACTCGTCATCACTCTCTTCAATGTTGTTTGAAGAAACTCCTGCTTGCACCAATAACTCTTCATTAGGGGTGTCATCGTCATCTGACAACTCAGTGTCGTCACTTTCAGAGGGGATATCACGAATGGCACAGTTTTGCGTAACATTTTTTCGCCCGTAAAATATTTTAGGATCCATTATCTGGAAGAATTTCATGTATCAATATAATTTTTTATTTTACGAAAATGTTTGGTCAGTGCATAACGTTTCCGAAAGGCAACATTCGTTGAGCACGTAATTGTTTCGATTTCCTCATGCAAAAGTCATATGTGAGAAATACAACATGACATAGTGATGATTTATGTGACCATTTTTGATTTTTACTATAGCAGTTCTTACCTTTATTTCACTATAAAAACTTCAAACTTCTAGTTCAACACACCAAGATTACAACTATAACCTTGCTTTTGTGCTGTCAACAAACAAAAATCACATTTACAACACCTAGCACCATCTATCAATTTACGCGCATAGCTATGCATTCAGTTATGTTACCAGGAGGTAACACCACGCATACAAGGAACAGTTTATAGTAATGCGAAATAGATAGGAAATTTTAAAGTTTGAGTTACCAATTGGCAACAATATGCAATAGAGGGTTAAATTAGTAATTCGTACGTAAGTACTTTCTGTTCTTATTTGGAATATTTTTCTTGTAACTATCGTGTATAAGTATAGAAATTGAAATATATAAAGGCTACATATACCTAGGATTCACTGTTACACCGTTATTTTTATACTTTTTATACGACCCCAAATAAGGAAATCAACAGGAGTTCTGAGAGGTCTGAGGATCTGGCTGGCCATATTCAAGGTCCTAACTTCTCATTTCACTCATATCGTCAAACGTTTGCGTTTATCGTTCATTAGTTTAAGCAAAACATGGCCAATCTCGTCAATTCTATTTGTTTATTGCTAAAATAATTAAAAAATAGCTTGGAAGTAAATTATGTTTTACCCACATTTTTTGGAGTGGAATATATAGATATTCTTAAAAATAGGGCTTGCTTATTTTGACAAAGTTTTTTGAACACTCTGTATAACATTTTTTTAATATGTATTTATAAAGAGACGTTTATGTTACCAATAGAACTATCAAAAGTGGTGTAATATCTCAAAGATCGTATGTACTATATCAATGTATATCGTTGAATTTGTCTACTTGAAGGATCTATAAATTACGGGATATTCCATTTGAAATAGGAAAGTTGATTTCTGTATCCCGTTTAATTAAGAGTGCTACGAAGGTGAAAATAATCTTGGAAAATATGTCATTGTCCATAATATGGACCAACAAGCCTTCTAAACGATATTTTTACTATTTCTAGAGATTCTCTTGATAGACCACCGTCGTAAATGACTATATATAAGATGAGTTAAGCAGTTTACATTGTTCAAATCTTTAAGATTTTCGACGCCAGTACTTACACTTGTCTAATTTAACCAATTTTCCTATGGCTCTGTTATTGATACCTTCTCGTCATAAAGGATGAAGCACAGTTAATTATTCTTTAATATGCGAATGGTGATTCAGGATTGTACTGGACTCATCAGAAAAATATGCTACCGGCCCTAGTGGGACTCGAGTGTTTAGAGCGCAATAAACAGCTTTACTATTGGGCCACGAAGTCGTTGATTTAATTTAATTATTATAACCATGTTCATTAAATTTAATCTTACCTACTATGCCACTTATAAAAAGCGAAATTTCCACAACTTGTCATAAATATGATACCATACTTACAACAATCATTTGTAGACCAAGAGTAGCCATTTGCATAGATGCAACAGCGAAATCTATCAGCATAAGTCGACTCATTGATTTATCCAAATCTTTAACATACCTAAAACGGGAAAGATTTAATAGGCACGAAATAAGAGAAAGGAAAATCATGTATGTCAGTATGCATGTAACGTATCTTTATTGAAGATAACATTTTGAGAAAATGGAAGGTTGTACAATAGTTGGTTAAGAAATTTGTTTCCACAATGCCTAGATGCACCCTAGCAAAATATTTTGGATATTGAAAGTCATTCACTGTGATGATAAAATAGTACTGCATTAACTTACTTACTTACTGTATCAAAATTTGATGCATAATTATGGAGTATGTGATAGTGTATTCAATGGCGCGATTGTAAGGAATACTGGTATTCTGAGCCAAACACTTCGCTAACAATTTCGTGTTTTTGAAGATATATTGAAGTATTTTTATTTGCCCAATGACATACACCATCATACTCACAAACAGCAGTTCAGTTGCAGCAGTTAGCCCGCCCCCAGCAAACAAAGCAAATATATCATAAATGTAGCAATAGTAGTAATAAGCATGTTCGTTGAATGGAAACCAAGAAATTAAAGGCAAGGACCTCAATCTGTATTGCACTGTTACGCTATTTTTTGTATAGTTAAAGTAAATTGGCTCGTGGGAAATCTCTGATAGTATAGGACTGATGTAGAAAGGCAAAACTGTAATGATAGTAAGACTAACGAATCCAATATTAACAATGTGGTTCCATTTTTCATAATATTTATAAATCTTTTTAAGATCGTCATTGTAGTAGAGTAATATTTCCTTTTCGGTATCTTGAATTTGCTGAATTAATTTTCTCACGCCTACGCTGTTACATGCAATGAGTTTCCAGATAGTTGTAGAATATAAGAAGGAAACTGCCAGTAACGATACTACTTTGTACAAATCCTCTTTCGAAATTCGTATAAGTTCAATATATTCTGCAATAACAAACGTTAAAAAATGTATCCTTATAAGATACGAATAGACCCGATGGAACATGTTTAGTAACTTATTATCAGATTGGATAATCATTGCGCCCGTTACAAACAGGAGTTTCATACTGACTTTTAAATGTTTATTTTCCATTACCGGTAGCGATGAAAATATTGAACTGCATACATGATTTTCTGCAAGGGCTTTTATGGATTGTTCTAGCATCAAATAATTAATTCGAAAATCGTTTGCAAAATTTTCTATGTGAGCGAGTAGATTCCGTTTCGACGTAAGTTATTATTACATTGTGTAATTATCTTCAATTAAATGAGCAAGTTGTGGTACATGTGCGAGCATGAAGATTTTTGACTGAATATTTAATCTCGCGACACTGGCGTGGATATTTAAAACGGACTATATAGGAAGCTTGCAAGTCTATTATTATAATAATATATCGGATGTTTAGTTTCCGTTGTGCAGGATACCAGTTTGATTTTTTAAGTGGAATTCTGTGAATATTATTGCATTTTTGGATATCTGTCCTGAATTCATGCCAAATTTTTTCAGGACTTTCTATACGCATCTAGCTTAATCCTTCAGATAATTTAGATAATTTGAGATTTTTGCAAAATATCGTTTTTTTGAATGGTCGATGTCTTAAACGTTTTATACGCTACAGCGGTAATTTGTTTATTTATTTTTTTTGATTGTGCATCTTTGGAGTTTCTGGCAAACCTGATAGGGAAGCTCTTCTAGAAATGTTTTTATACATATTTTCTTATAATCAAATACCGAGTATTTAGCTAAAATGCATAAAGTGTGGCGACAAAACACTGTAAACTTTTCTTTTCCCAAAAATAATCTGTAAAATTTATTTCGTGGATATAATTTTTCTATATCCGCTCGTGCTTCCTTCTTTCAAACTGTAGTGCAGTTCTTGCACTCTTTTGTATAATGTTCAACGCTTTGCAATCCAAAAAGTTTTTTCATTAACTTTTCTGTTTGCCTAAATTGCGTAATTTTTTCAGTAAGTTCTTTTTTTTTTGCTATTTTGCATAATCTATTTGTTATATTTTTTTCCAAAGAATTCAAGGAATACTCCACGGAATAAGTTTTGAATCAGCACTCTAGTACGTAAGTCATTTAAAATCGTTAAGAAGGCAACGTTTCGCAAAAATCTTGGATTATTTCGAAAATTAAAGGGAATATTGAAAGTTGCATGAAATTTTATTTGAAAACTTTGCCCTAAATTGTCGTAAAGGTTCCTTCTCTTATTTTATAATTTTTAATTTTGGGGTTTGACCAATTAAAATTGGGATTTGAAATTGGACACCTAACGTCCAGAAAGGCGCCAGCAACGTCTGCGCCTATACACAAAACTACAGCTGGCGCCTATGTATTTCCCATACCCCCTCAAAAATCACTTTAAACAGCTCTATTCGTAAAAATGAAGTACGAAATATTTCAATTATAAGTTTACTGAAGAAAATTAAATAATTACAAAAATCTGTATTAGAAGCAATAAACGAGTACAATTAATGTTTTATATTAGTTTGGTATTTACTCGGAATGAGCGACGACGAACTTATTATAGCAGTAAGTGCCAGTTTTACATTCTTTGCTTCCAAAGAAATGTAAATCTTAGAAACAAACAAATCTCCAGCTATTATTTTGTAACTAGTGTCCTACAACGCTGGTTTACTTTCATACAATGTTATGAATCGTATAGTTACTACTAATCATGTTCTAATAGAAAAGCAACATTCCAAAGTCATAAATCAGGTCAGGAGTATGAGAGGAGCTGATATTCATTTAGACCACTTTTTAGTAAGAATCAAATGTTCCAAATGAGATAAGAGCAAACAAGAAAAAAGGTGCTCCAAAATCTCCAAAATAATGGCACCAGAAGAGGGTATGTAAAAGAAGTAAATGATATGTTAAGATAAGTACCAAAATACAAAATAAGTATAGAACAGAGATGTTAAGCCCTACAAACAGTAATAGACCAAACAAACAGGAAAATTACATCGAAAGAAAAGAGAAATCATCAAAGAAATAAATGGTTCGACCACGAATACACAGAGCTAGCAGAAAGGGTTAAGAAGTAACTCTAAAGAAAATAGAGATATCTATAATAAATTAAGACGAGAACTAAACAAAATCTGTAAAAGAAAGAAACGAGAACAAAATGAGAAAAAAATAGAACTTAGAGGATAATTTTAAAAATAAAGAAATGCCAGCGTTCTAACAGGAAGCAAAAAGAACTGGAACAGGATGTTAAGCCAGAACGAATGATGGAAAGCTAAAAAGGATATTTTTCGGAATCACTTACCATAAACAGTCTATAAGAAAACATGATGGAAGACACACAAGGAAAAGAAAGAGAGGAGGACCCGCTACAAGCGCCCAAGCTAATTGAAGTAAAGAATATAGTCGAACAACTTAAAAGTAATAGGAGTCTAGGCGAAAAAATATATGAAGGGGAAGAACTCTAAAGCAATATATATGAACTTGTTAGAAATATCTAGCAGAAATAAGAAATGCCAGCAGAATAGGCAAAAGCTTTAATATGCCCTCTTCCCAAGAAAGGCGAAAAAACGAGCTGCGAAAATTACAGGGGAATAGCTCTGTTATATACAACTTGCAAAGTGCTGTCAAAAGTCGTCAGAGAAAGGTTAAACAAGTGTGCTGAAAGTATCTTAGGGGAATATTAAGCAGGGTTAGGGTAGTAGGTCGTTCACAGATCAGATTTTTTACTCTTAAGGAAATTAGTCAACTTTCTATGAATATAAGATAGATACTTCACGCTCCCTTTATTGACTTTAAACCAGGCATATGACAAGATAAATCGAGAACAGTTGTATAGCTTCCTAAAAAAAATGGCTGGAATGACTTAATGATGCAGACAAAGCTACTTGCAAGAATCTAACTCGCCATTTTGAAAAGTTGTGAAGAGAATTTTTTGCAGTGTTTTGAAAGAATAACCAGTGGACACTGGCAATGGATATGGGGGCTCAAAGCCTTGAGCTCCGAGATGTGTTTTTGTTTTAAGATCAACAATAACACCAGAATAAAAAATAATAAAAACTAAGATTTTTCAACTTTTACGATTTATCTAAATCAAATTTACAAAATATCGATCTAAGTCATACTTACTGAATAATTTCTTTGTGTTTGTTAACGAGGTGGCGTATGGTGTAGTACAATGCTTTGTTATAAGACATGCTGCATCTTGTATGTAAATTCCTCGCTGCTTTTGAAGCGTTTTTGAAATTATATTGTAATATCTTTAACTGTCCAATAATAAATAGCATTAATGCTACAAATAGTAGACCAGTTATCACAACCATGGTACCACCAATCATTGTAGCAAAAATTTGATGTACGTAACACAGATAATAATATTTATATCTGTTAAATGGAAACCATGATCCCAGCGGTAACGACCTAACTCTGTACATGGCGGTTACGTTGGTTTTTGTAATGTTCACGTATACGGAATCTATTGATCTTTCTTCGATGATAGGTCTAATGTAATACAGCGAAGAAGTTAATGTTCCATATAGAAGAAACCATGAACACAGATAATTCTTTTTCACATGTTCACAATAAATTGCAGTTATTTCTTTATCTTTGTACGAAGGTAGTTTTCTCTCGATTTCCCTTAGGTGTTTAACTAATTTCTGAATGGTCTTCCCATTGCAAATCACCATTTTCCATACGGTTGTGGTATACAGTAAAGATACTGCTAATATCGAAATAACACTAATTAAACTTTTATCGGACATAGTGATGAGTTCCATATACTGAGTAACGACAAACGTTACGAAATAAAATTGTATAAAACATGAATAGACTCTATAAGCATAATTGATATTGCGGTCCTTAAAGTGAAATCGAAATACTCCCATGTAAAACAACATCTTCATATTTATTCTTAAATGAACATCACTTTTACCCATAGCTTCTCTCAAAATATGGTTGGTTCAAGATTAGAATTGAATAAATTATCACTAGGCAAAAATATTTTGCAATTCCTTTTTTTAACAAAGAGGACTTTATGGGATCACGATCGATAGTTACTGAAATTGAAATTGAATAATTCTTAAATTACAGAACCTGCACATATGTACACTGCCGTTTAGTGAAGTTCGGTCATACAACAAAAATCTATTATATCACACTGTATACAATTATTAATACATAAAATTAGAAAAATATTAAGCACACACTCTTTTCTAAGGGATTAAAGCCATAAATTATTATGTAAAGTAAAAATATTGCGACAACCACAATAAAGTCCCTTTTATTATCATTCCAAGAATTTCTCGGAAGTACCGATCTTTTGAAACGGGTCGTTTGGGGATTATTAACGAACAATATATTTAGGAAATATACCGCAGTATCACTCTTGTTTATTTATCACAGGCGTAAGGATATAAGTTTGCTTCATTTTACTGTTAAACGTGTGTTGGTGTGCATCTGTCGTTTTTGCGCGAAAGTTTTAAGAAAATTTACTTCAAAATGGCACGTGGCAAGCCTACCAGTGTAGAAAAACGTTCACGCATTATTACGCTGTTTGAAGAAGGATATTCGGGACTGCAAATTGCTAAAAAAATAAATATGAGAAGTTCAACAGTAAATGACATCATAAAGCGATATCGGACAACTGGAACTATAGAAAATCGTGTTCGTCCCGGAGCATCTAGGAAAACAACAAAAGCTGAAGATTTGAGAATTGTATTATTAAGCAAACGCAATAGAAAATTAACAGTGCCACAAATAGCAGTCGAAGTCAATCGCGGTCATGAAGAACAAGTTTCGGCGAGTACGGTAAAACGTCGACTTCAACAAGCGGACCTTTATGGACGCATTGCCATTCGAAAACCCTTATTACGTCGGGGCAACAGAGCAAAACGGCTACAGTGGGCCCGTTCTCATCTAGATTGGTCGTTAGATGATTGGAAACACGTGTTTTGGAGTGACGAGTTAAAGTTTGATGTTTTTGGGCAAAATCGACAAGTTTATATAGAATCATGCAGTGCCATCAGGCTTGCGTATAATAGGCCGTAACTTTACATTCATGCATGACAACGACCCAAAACACATTGCGTTAGTGTGTAAGAACTATCTAAAGGAGCAAGAAGAACAGCACACATGTTCAAGTTAATGTTCAGTATGTTATATTAGACCAGAATAACTTTTCATTTATTTATTTTTGTCTTTTTTACCTGTACATACAATAAAATTGCATTTTGTTTTTAGTTTCGTTTGTTTCTGTAACCTTTTCATGTTTTTTACTAACCGACCGAACTTCTCTGAACGGCAGTGTACATATATGTTTAAAATAAAAATAAATAGTCCAGTCCAAAAATTAGATACACACATAGTAATTAAACAAATGTACAAGCGTGATGCGGTGAATATGTTTCTTTTCTTTTTTAATCTAATCAACACGGAGAAATAATTTTCGAAAGGAAATAAGATTAAGGTTGCAGATAGCATAGTAATATTAAGCAGGACAGAAAAAAGCACGACATAATTTAGATCATATTCTAGAGAAAAGAATCATTATGAACTAAAATAATTATAGTTTATATGTAAAGTTGAATTGATCAGATATGGATATGTAAAACGCAAGTAATGGAAGTAGCAATCCAAGAAGGTAGAATGACGAATGAAGAGTATACGAGAGAACTATGATAAGAAAGATCAAGGAAACCATGGCTAGAAGTTACACTTAAGCTTACTCTACACTAGACACAAGTATTAAGACTTGCACAAGGCACTTTTTAATAAGTCATTCTGTATGAAGATAGATACACTTTTTGTTGATTTTCCTCATACTTTATCTATATGAAAGTTTTACTATATACTATATTTAGAAATGTTGGTTATCTTTAAGGCAATAACGATATGATTTTACCAATTTTTAGTTTTCCTACGTATCGCAAATATTCATCATTTTGTTATTTATGGTAGGTACAACGCTATCTTAGGCAAACATTTTTGCTAATGAATTATACAGACCCAGGCCTTGACAGCGTATTTCTTAATTAGGCTAATTTGGAAAAATAGTCATAATGGAAGGGCGAAAGCTTGTATACAGAAGTCTCTTAAATAA
The DNA here is from genome assembly GCA_902654985.2 of Oryctes borbonicus. Lineage (NCBI taxonomy): Eukaryota > Metazoa > Arthropoda > Insecta > Coleoptera > Scarabaeidae > Oryctes > Oryctes borbonicus. Next base: position 6,541,271 of record LR736860.1, on the reverse strand, counting down.
AAATATCTCCGTCGCTATTTTACTTTTTCATAGTTTAGTAACTTGAAAAGAACTGAAGCTAGAAGTCTGAAGTTTTGTGTCATTATAGAGTATAAATTATATTGCGAGAGTAATCAAAAGCGCTCGCAACATTACCCGACTAAGAACATTGATCTAATCCTGTAATTAGCGTACTTGGTTTACCTCATACTTCCTTATTAAGGTTATTTAATATTCTTTTTACCGATCTCAAATTGTTTGGCAGTTATTTGAACTTTTCTGTATTTTATCCTGGTTTTGCAAACTGGCTCGGAAATATATAATTGTAATAATATCTCGGGCGAAGAAGACTATTATTACATTTGCAACCAACATAATATTAAATTCCTGGAAACTGTATCGTTAGTCAATATCCTGTTACTAAAGAGAATTGTTTGACATATATAAGTTGTCTGATTTTGTAATAGTATGTTCTCAATAAAGTAGTGTTTTGTAGTATAAAAGAGTCTTGTTGATAAAATATACAGCGGTAAACTCTTGAGATGGAAGCAGTAACACCAAAGGCGAATGCGTTTGGAACGATACATGTAAGTGATGGGACAAGATACGCGGTCACACGAATCGAAAGAAATTATGTTACAATTTCCTGAAAAATTCGCTGCATCATTTAATTCCCAGAAGAAATTGATTTTTGGCCAATTTAAATTTAATTTACGAGTCGAGAAGGCAGGTGAATCAGTAGAAAACTTTATAATGACTTTGCGCTCATTGGTACAGTCACGTAAATATGAACTGTGTTCTTTTATACTTTAAAAATGGTTCCAAATGCGTTTGATTCGATCCTGTGTTTTTTCGTAACATAGTGTTTTGTTCAAACTAAGCGCGACTGGTAATCCTGGTTCTCTATGGATCGACGAGTTTATGTGATTCGATAAAGCAATCGTGATTTGCCTATTTGATTGATGTTTTAATTTTGAGGTATAAATACCAAATATAGGAAGAATCGAATGTGAAGTTAGAGATTTTAGTCATTCAAACAGAGCTGATTTTTGTAAAATCTTTGGAATCATGATCATAGGATTATCTAAGGACCATGATTTTAAGTTGCCAGCAAAAGAACACAACTATGGTATCTTAATGGATGATGCAGGATCGGATTGAAGACCAGCGAACAACTGCAGCTTCCCAATAAGATTGAAACTGTAACACGTGATAATTATCACGTAGATACTGTTCCCTTGTCATCTTCATATGGAAGACCCAAAAGAAATGCAAGAAGGACTGCATATCTTAATTACTTATTAAAGAAAAGGATGTATCGTTAGTCCAGTCTCCTTATATGAATGGTTACTAAAAGACAGTTGTTTGACATATATAAGTTGTCTGATTTTGTATTTGTATGTTGTATATTCTCAATAAAATGGTATCTTTGTCTTTAATAGAGTTTTGTTAGTAAAGCAGGTTGAAAGCTGGTCAAGTGTATAGCCTAATTATTGGTCACGGAGTGGTAACCATAAGGAGCTGTGGGAGCTATCGTACACTGACAAAATAAGCCAATAGGTTATCACTCATCCAGTTGTGAATAATGTCAACTCAAGTTAAATTTGAGCATTTGTGCAAAATTATCATTGTAGAATCATCAGCATGTGAATGTGTAAATGATTATGGAGATATAAATCATATTTTATTAGCTTGTCAAAAATATAAACAGTGCGACAGACATTTTTTACGAACGTCTAATAGAAAAAGGGATTCAGCTACCTAATTGTTTCAGCGGAATCCTTGGAAAATGGTTGATATTTCGAGGATGGATGGAAGGATGGCCTACAAGTAATTTTTCATATGGTATATTGTATTATATAAGATGTTCCGTTTGAAACGACAAAATTGTGATATGTAATTTTCTTTAGTTCTCCCTATACATCTAAAAGTAATTTTAGATTTTTGCATAAAAAGTTTTTGTGTAGTATCAACAATTAAGAAGAATTTGCACCTGTATGCACCCGACGTAAACTATCAAATAGAAGGACAGGCTTATCGTTAAGAAATTATACAAATGAACAAAAAAAATGTGTATGGATGAAAAAATATGTACATACCAGCTTTATGAGCAAATCGATTAATTACTTACAAACCGAATGTAGGAATTCATCTTTCAAGTTATGGTAAACAGCTTATAAATGGCAATTTTTTTAAATTCAATTAATTTTTTATATCCTACATGTTACCTATCTACTACTTAGGGCAAAACAGAATGACACTGGAGAAAGATATAGTAAGAGCTTTGATGATGGCAGATAATTCGATAATTTAATATTTGCTTATACGTCGAGTTGCGGTATGAACTATATATTTTTTATAATACGCAAAGCCAGCTATTCTTATTTACTTTGGTATCATCATATTTCATGGGAATATACCATTGATATAAATCTATTTGCTGCGAGGATTAATTTGAATATTGAAAGAAATTAAATCAGTACAAATAACACAAATCCGGTGTAATTATTGCGAGCAGGAATCCGGATTATCGAAAAATTCCAACTACTGAAACCATCTGAAACTTTCCGGTATTTAATCTTTGAAAAGGTCTAATTCGCGCTGTATTATCCGGCAATGCATAACGTAATTGATTTTAGAATATAGCGTAGGATCATCCACATAAAGACAAATGGGAAGATTTGAAAATAGTACCAATGCCGTCAATATATACTGAAAATAGAGTTGGTACCAAATGAACCCTGGAGGTTTCCAGGCGTTACATCCACAAACTCAGATCTTACCCCATCATCACAACAGCATGCTTCCTACATCTAATCTATGAGTCGATACATCTGAGCAAGTCCTCATGAAAACCTTCAAATCAATATTTAAATTAATAAGTTGGAATCGATTTTATTAAAAGCGTTTTGAATATAACAATCTGTCTAGATGTATCGATAACCGCATACAAAAATTAATTATATTCTAATAGAATTGTTACCGTTGGTCGTCCTTTGCAAAATCCATGTTGGCGAGGAATTATTATATGTTTTATTTGGTTTTACATTTTCTGCATTTCTTTAGTAACATGTGTATTATTTTTGGATTCACCTTTTCATTAAATTTCCAAAAAATAAACTTTTTTTTGGAATGTTAATAGTAAATTGGTAGACATACTGTATATAATCATTGGTAAAAGTTTCCTACAAATGTAGATTATTAATAATGATAGCAAGGACTGTGGCGTAGTATGGCATACAACACAAAAGTATCGGAACTCTCCACACCACACAAGTTTAATAAATTAATTAATTCGGGACGAACGTTTCGAGGATAGATGGGATTTACACTTGGTCACCGATTGATAATGAGGATCCCATGTATTTTCGAAACGGTCGTCCCAGATTAATTAATTTATTAAACTTCTGTGGTGCGGAGTGTGCCGATACTTTTGTGTTGTAGATTATTAAGATTATGACATTGCATGGAATCCATGATAATTAATTAACTTAAAAGATTCCAATGAAAATAACTTCTATTTCCCAAAAAACCTAATTTGGACTTTAATTTTAACTTTTTTACTAAATAAAAAATGTTTTCATATTACCAGATGCTTATTGGAAAATTGGGGCCTATTTTCCGCAAATAATATATCATTTAATCTGAATTTAGGTGACTTACTGCCGCAGTTTTTTTATTTTTTCGAGAAAGGGTTACTTATATTCCCCTTTATATTATATCCTTGAAACGTAGAATTTTTTACATTGAGTTCTTTAAGCCCGTTACTTCATATTCGTCTCTTATTAGTCTATTTTAAAAACATGGGCCGTATCTATAAGAAGGACAATCATTAAGTGTCTAATATGAGCAATATATGAATAAATTTAAGTTATTCTGATCTGTTTCGTACGAAAATCGAACACTTTAGGTAGAGCCGAAGGATGTTCCTAATTGTCGGATTTGGTTTAAAGATATCGCAAATAAAAAATGGTAATCCAAATTTCAAGTAATATTCGAATCACGTCGTTGTCGTAGCTTTTGCCGACGTTTCGTTCTCAATCGTATGAGACATATTCAAAGCTCTTACTGCACATTAACTGGGGATTATTCGTTCCTAAGGGACTTATATAAGTCTTGTTACGGATCAATATAGCGGGACAGTTATAGATCAATGAACCGTGGCGGTTTAATCGGTTGGAATTGCCAGGTATGATGTAAAGGACAATCCCAACAATTTAAATCGCAACAATGGCTACCCCTTACATCATACCTGGAAATCCCAACTGGTAAACTTACTAGCAACCGCCATGGTTCGTTGATCCGTAGCTGTTTCACTTCATTTACCCGTAACAAGTCCCTCCGGAATCAATAGTTTCCAGTTTGTGCGCAGTAGCAGTCCTGAAGTTGTTCTATAAGAGTGAGGACGAAACGTCGGCACAAACTACGCCAATGACACGGTTCCAATCCAGAAATCGAGAGTATAGTGTTGTTGACGACCGCGGATGCCTACGTAACAGATTGTTATTGAAATTCAATTATTAATGATAACACATTGAAAACGATTTCCTATGCTTCTTGCGGTAAATGTTGTTTTCCATAGCAATGTTATATAGTATTAGTGCATAATTTGGAAATTCTCTCTATTATTGTGATCCTAAAGCGAAAGCTTATACTTACTTTATAATGGCCTGATGCTTTTGTACGCAGTACTGAATAATACGATTTATAGCTTCGTCGTAGTTTATTTCAATATTCTCTTTTAATGCCTTTGCCAATTTGGGACCATTTCTCAAATTGTACTGTAGGATTTTCAATTGTCCAACAATAAAAATCATCAAAGCTATGAAGAATAGGCCAGTTGATACGACCATGCTACCACCAATCATCGCAGCAATAATATGATAAACATAACATACATAATAGTATTTATATCTGTTAAACGGAAACCAAGAGCTTAACGGTAATGATCTTATTCTGTACTGTGTCGTGATATTATACTTTGTGACATTCATATACGTAGGTAGGGATGACATTTCTTCCATTACTGGTCTAATGTAGTACAGAAAAACAGTAACAGCTCCTATCCAAATAAAACCCGAGCAGACATAATTTTTCTTTGCATGTTCGTAATATATATTGTGCAAATCTTCATTTTTATGTTCAAAAACATTCCTTTCGATTTCGCGTAGTTGCTTGATTAATTTTTGAAAACTTCTGCCATTACAAATTGCCATTCTCCATATAGTTGTTGAATAGATTAGAGCTACTGCTAGGATGGAGGTAATATTAAATAAATCTTTTTCAGGCATAGTAACAAGTTCGATATATTCAGAAATAACAAAAGTTACGAAATAAATTTTTATTATGAACGCATAAATTTGGTAACAAATGTTAAGCGCGTTATTATTGAACTTAAACCCATATACACCAAGAAGAAACATACACTTCATATTTATTTTTAAATGCACGTCCTTATTTCCTATTAAAGACCTCATATTGCCAGCGATATTGCTAGAGTTACACGTTACCTATAAAGAGTAGAAGAGCAAAGAAAAAGGGAATTAATGGTTTTAAGGCACCTAGTTATTACTGTAATTGTCTGTAATTGCCGGATATTAACGGTGCACGAATGAATTTTACACCTATGAGCTATGATTTAGACAGAAAGTAATTTCTAATGGTTTAAATAGTTTAAAAGGAATTGATTTGAAATATTTGGGATATGTACAGACAGGTTCATCTCTAATATGTACAAGCATTTCATTCTCTTTTAACAAAATGCATTGTTCTCACTTGGTTTTCTGGCACGAAATTTTCAATTGATACCGAAATAAGTAGTTGTAAGTTGCAATTGATATTTCTTCAATGATATGAAATAGAATATCAGGAAATTCAAAATGAAAGGAAGTTCTTAAACACGATATAAGGAAAGGATTAAGTTCAGAGTATAATACAGTCAGTTCTTCTATTTGAGAAAATATTAGGATTCTGTATGAGATTTGGGTACTAAATGTGATGATAACTAAAATTCTCCACTTTCCGTGCACTTCACGAAATTAGCAGAATTTTGTCGACTTTCGGAGAAACCAGTAGGCAACACGAGCCCATTCTCATGAGACGAATAAACACGAGTCTGTCTAGTCTCTGCTAACGCGTAGTGAAAGTGGTGAATTTTAATGATAACTAATTTCAGTGCCACTAGTCCGTTTCAGGGGCTCAATCGACTAAAATCATTTCAGAAATCCAAAGATTTATAACTGAATATACGGTATGAAATACGTACGTCTACAGAAAACTTGATATTTATTGATTTTACCGATGGAATTAAATGAAATTAATTAAAGAAAAATCTGAAAACCCGTGAATATCGTCGGCCCTCTACCACTGAAATTTTATATTTTCCAACAAATGAAAGGTTTTGCACGATTTCCGATGGGGAGCCACCAGGAATTCTTTTAACTTTTTCTACGTCAGTTTTATACCAAAGATAAAAGGTTTGGAAGCATTTCCGTTTATTAGATATATACTATTTCCGGCGAGAGAGACCGTTTTTTATCAGAATTTAAACAGGTGATTCAAGATGCCAAAATCTGTGTTCTCGCGAAATTTGAGTTTGAGTACGTAGTTTCGTTTGGTTTTATATTATTTCGTACCAAACACTAAATGCTGCTTTTGTATCGAGCATCAAACTTTTTTGTACCAAAGACATTGAGTATATATAAGCCATTTAAAATAGAAGTAGAAGCCATAGTGCCTAAATTTCGGTATTTTTTTTGCATGCTAGTTGTTTTATTCTAATTTTGTACTGATATTTATACAACATATTAAACGTTTTGTATCAAAGCCATACAGCACGGACTCTCTGTAGGAACGAATGTTTTTTAATTTCTAGTTGTTTGCAGTGCTGCCGGGTTTGGCCAATTTTGATTGATTTTGATAGATTTCTACCGGTCTTACGATTCAGCTTTAAAATCTTTTTTCTAAGAAACAAATCATATATGTACATTTCTAATATAGTTATTTATTTGTGGTACAAGTATTTGTTTAATTAATACCATGGAAATAAATAAAATATTATATATACCTTTTTGTACTTGCAATACAACATATACGTGCAGTGGTACACCAAACATTCAAAATTCTTTAATTTTATTAATTAGATTTCGTTGATTCCGCAAATGTACAGAGGTAGATCTTGGAATTTTACAGAAAACATTTGTATGCTTAATTTTGAGAAAAATGTTTCGACGAATTCACAGGAAAATAAAGAATTTTGAAAAATAATGTCTGAAATAGTTAAATCTGGAGACATTTTTTCAATATCTATTGCTCCAAGTTTATTTCCAAGTATCGCAGAAATCAGATACTGAATGGCGTTTCCTTCGTAACACCAACAAAATTCAATCATTTTCTAATAATATAGAAAGACATTGGAAAAGTGCGTCCAAAGTAAAATTGATGCAGATGACGCCTTATTTAATACATTAGAAAAGTACTTTGTACTTACATAATTCGTCATTCACATTCTTCTGCAAAGGTGTGAAGAATGTTTTCGTTGCCTGTATACATTAAGCCTTTTTTTATAAACAATATAAATTGCAATAATAAACTGCAATTCATATTAATGAAAAGCTTATTTCTATTTAAAACTTAACTAACTTCAAATTTACTCAATTTTTCCAAAAATATTGATGATATCTACGGTTCTAGGTTTGAGTTCCCCAGCTGTTTTGAGATCTTTATTTCATTAAATAAATTTAATTACATCGGCAAAAATTAAGAAAAATCGATTTTGAAGCATCAGCTCGATTTTCTCAATATAATTGCAATACGAAGAAATATATCTGCTTCAACTTGCCTGTTTCTTATCTGTTCTATATTGGATTTTAACATCATCAGAAAGTCTTTTTCTGATTTCAACCGCGTATAATACGTTCACAAAAGTTTTTGATGTTATGCTTTAATTGATGGAGAAAAGATTTTAAGATTTAATAAGTTAGCTACGAAATGCTAAATTTTCAAATATTTCAATTGTCGTTCATTTGTAATAGAGATGTTTTACACTGACGAAGAGAAACGGGATATATTAAGTATTTTTTATTTATCAAACCCAAATGCAACAATAGCGAGTAAAAGGTATTAATAATTTTATTCAGAACAACTGGCGCACCGTATAATTTGCCTAGATCTTGATAGAAATTTGACTAAACCCCATAATGTTTATATTGACAGGAATTTGAATAGAAACTAAAGGGATATTTTACAAGTGGTAGATTAGTTTATGTAAATTTTGCACCTTATTAGTAACAACCAATGAAAATAACAATAACAGTAATAATAATAGAAAACACAGTAATAAGCCGACAACTACAGTAAATTTTGCTTAATGCACAATAACACGCTTTTTGGCATTTTGAACTGCTTTTTGTATGGTTCTTCTGGGAATTATCGAGGAATCTTGGAATTTTTCAATGTTTTGTAAACTTTATAAATATTATAGTTAACAGTTCCCCATAAGAAATAACCCAGCCATTCAACAACTATTTCCAATCCAACGGTTGGAAACTCTTGACTTAAGTAATTTTTCACAATTACCGTATTGTGAGTCTTACTGTCACCATAATTACTATAGTTGAACTAGTTAATTTAAAAAAATATTCATCTTTTCACTAATTTGTTGCAGTACTCCAGTCGTCTTGAATTATCACCAGGCTAGGAATGGTTACTTGGTTTAAACTTATTTCGATGTAAGGTTCCTTATGTGCCTGGATCAAATTTCATTTTGACGCCATACGCATGTTCACGTATTATTATTTGTTTAAAAAATCCAGATTTACGAAAACTTTTGCAAAAAAACATATTTAATTTGCCATTTCTCAAATATCCCGTTAATTTTAATTCAAATTTCCATTAAGGTAAACATTTTTCGGCTTGGTAAACGATCCATTCTCGACCAAATTTAGAAAAATAATATAATGTGACTGTTGCCGTTCTGGATACAATTGTAAGCATTTTTTACTCGCTATTCTTGTATTTTGGTTCGATGAATAAAAAAACACTTATCAAATCTCGTTTCTCTTCGTTGGTATACGACATTTTCGTATTACTAATGAACGATGATTGAAATGTTTGTTTGTTTCATATCTTATGGCTACGCATTTAATCTTACGGTATAAAAATCCAACATGGTCCCAATAAGAAATAAGAAAGAAATATTGATGAGCAGGAAGAATCGAAACGTCATATAAAAACTTCGAGTACACTATTAGATAGAACATTAAAAGCGATCTTGAGAATGTGTTTCTAGCTTCTTGCTGCAATGTCAAAGAAAGCTGCTAGAAGTAAAAGAAGAAAATGAGGGTTTTTCGTTGTTTTTTTAAATCTCGAGCGTCATTTGTCACAAGTCCAATTTCTCTTCGAGTTCATAACAAAATTCAAAATTTAGCAACTTGTACTTATCTCTTCCTTTTTTCTATCAGTTTGGCTGGAGTCCTTCAAAATGAGTTTCAGCTGACAAGAAAAGCAAAGTTATTTAAAATCTGAATCCGACACCCGGGAATTTTTCCTTGTGATTGTAGGTTTTCGTCCGAAGAACCATTATATTTAATAATATATAAACAACAGAAAGTTCTATTTATCTAAAATTATTCATCGTAGACAATACACCACCTGAAATTGGCATTGCTAAATTATTCATACAGTGCATTAAAGCAATTTGGAACGGATACTTGTTACGCGATAACTTTGATACACATTTGTATAATATTACGATTCGTATTCCTATATAACCAAAGCATTTCATGTCCGACAAAAGAGTTTAGTTGAATTAAAATGTTCTTCAACATCGATATATTTTGCCTTACAATTATTTTTAGCATTCTTAAAGATTGCTTTTCGCGAGAAGGTAAAGTAGCTTATATAATTTTCTTTTCGTCACTACATAACTATTAATAGTACTTTATGATCACGAACTCGGAGATCATCGTATCGTTGGAGGACTTGATGCTGAAGATGGAGCATTTCCTTATCAAATTTCTTTAAGATATCGCGGACGTCACAATTGCGGGGGTTCAATTTTAAACCAACGTTATATTTTAACGGCGGCACATTGTATTCGTGGGTAAGGACACAGTTTCTGGGAAACTACCCGTTATCACCGGATAGTTTTTGTTTTTGTTTTTGTAGAGCAACAAAAGAAAATTTAACCGTGGTAACGGGATCCAATTATCTGGATAAAGATGGAGATACTTACCAAATAGAAAAATTAATAGAACATCGGGGTTATATTCCACAAACAATTACTAACGATATTGCTTTGATAAAATTGCAAGAGGATATTAAATATGGGGATAAAGTTAAACCCATAAAGCTTCCAGAGAAAGATACAGGTTGTGATGTGGATTTAACTCTTTCTGGATGGGGAACTACAACGGTAAGATTAAGCTAAGAAGAATAAGTAATTGATAATAGATCATTTTTTAATTACAATATTATTAAACCCTTATAATCATTTAAATTACTATATGTGCTCTATTTTTGTAATGTTTAATCGAGCGCAAAAAAACGAAAAAGCTATCAAACTACCTTGATTGTGCCTCCCACTGCGTGAAATTCATAAACGCGTATAATACCATATTTATTCTAAAATATTTCTTATTTACTTGCTTTTTGTGGTACATAAAATACACGAGATTCACATATGTTATTAACTCAATAATAGAAGTACCTACAATAATTTTATGTCACTGCGGTCAACTTCACATTACACAACTCTACTTTCCGAAGTGCTGCAAGATGTTTTAGGGCCAACTTGTAATTATCTATTCATAACTGCATTCAACTAAGTTTCTTCGAGCAGAATTCTTAACTTAAAATAGAATATGACGTTAGAGTTTCCCAAAGTTTGTGTTATTACTATTATTGGCTGGTATGGTAATAATTAGTAAAACAGAACTCAAAATGATTTCTTTTCTAAATAATCATTCTTTATTATTGTTAGTTAGATTGTTATAAATGAAGAATTATAATTTACACAATATTTTAGAGGGTAAGTCTTTGAAGTATTCTTTTAAAAAGGTTAAAAGGAAACTATGAAAAATATTAGGGTGCAGCAATACTACGTCCGTCTTGGGTACCAATTAAACTAACTAGAAAATATATTCCGATATACTGGGTGTTTTATAAAAAAAGGGAGCACAGTAAACTTTACTTTTAGATAATAATAATAATAACATTTTTAAAGATCCCTAACATCACTATACTTATCCTCAGGTTATGAAAACAACCTGCTTCGTGGTTTTAGAGATACAACTGTAGAGACCAATACAGTATTCGTACGTCTAAGAGCTTTCAAATTTATGTTGTGTGGATTGGTTAAGATTGGGCGACAATATTACTAAATTATTTTTATCTCTAGATTTACAAGTTGGTCATGAGGAAAGTATTGACTTTAAGAATTTCAGAATGATTCTTCCATTTTGTTAGATGGATCAGCCTTGTATATTATAACTAGAAGAGAGGCAGAATTGCATTCCGTATGTTTTCCCATATGTTTAAAACATATTAATATACGTTTAATATAATATGTGGTGAGTCTGTGAGTGTGATTAAATTAGAAGGAATAGAAATTAAAGAAAAAGGTCCTTTTGTCACAAAAATACTATTTTTAATAGTTGAGTTTTTACTCGTATGAATGTTTTATTTAGATCTCTTCACACAACTTCAATACCTTCGCATTAATTCTGGCCTGAAGATATAACACGAACCAGTCGCTCAAACTGTTAAAAAATAAAATTTTTGTGGGAAAGGACCTTCTCTTTGATTTCTACTCCTATTTAATATACGTTTTGATCAAACGTATAAATACTTTTAACTCTTCTGCGGTACAGTTTTAATATTTGGTAAACTATTTAATACTTCCAATCAGTTTACAAAACATTTGCCCACCATTAACCACAACATTTATTAACCAAACACTGCTCTGCAATCGGGCACGTGCTCAAAACACTCAGTGGCGTAACATTTGCAAATTAAGTAAATATTGCAATCTTGATTCGCTTTACCTTACATGATCTATTTCACCCCATTTGACGGTAGCAGCTTTTTTCGCCATTTCGCTTGGCTCTTTTATGGTATTTTTTAGACGAAAGTGATTTCTTTTTAGTTAAAAGTTTTACATAATTTTCATTTTAGAAAACGATTTTTCACACAAAATTTCTAATAATTACACTGGACAACAAGTTTTAGTTTATTTTTTTGAAAAGTGCATTCTTTTGCTAATTTTGGGGCCTTGAAGACAAAAATGGCAATGAAATTAAAAACTTACATGCAGTTTTCAAGTTTTTTTATTTTACGTTTAACAAAATAATAAAAAATAGATACTTTTACACACACTGCGCCGTCTTTTTGCTATTCTTTTGTGAATTGCTTCTGGAGCATCTCTAACAAGAGTCCAACAGTAGTCTGCAAGCATGGAAGCATTCCAGTTTCCGTGGCACCTTTTGTCCATTGTTGATATATCCTGATGGAAACATTCGCAGTACTCATCACTTACAGCTCCGCAGTTTCCAGGAAAAAATTCTAGGTGTGAGTGTAGGAAATGGATTTTTAGAGACATATTGCAACCCATTTTGGGATACGATGACAGCGTATTTTCAATAAGAGTAACGTAATTGTTAGCTTTTTTATTTTCCAAGAAATTGGTGACCACGAAGCGAAAGTCATTCCAAGTGTTTTTTTTAATGTCTGTTAGAGTGTTGTCAAAATGTTCGTCTTTCAGAATATTGCAAATCTGTAGCCCAACAAAAATACCTTCGTTGTTTCACTTAGCATTGGGAATTTCTGATCTCTCCGTTTTGTAGCTGCTTATATACCCAAATACGGCGTCTAGATTTTTAGAGAATATTCGAGGAAGTTCAAGTTTTCTATTTAATTCTATTGTATTCGCGATAGTGGCGTTTGTCATTTGTTTGTATACACGTATTTCTAAAACTTGAACTAGTATTAAAAAGATAAGTTTATTTTCGGTTTCAGCACACCAAAAATGGTAAGATTTAGCCAATTTCATTTTTAGATACATTTTGGCTGTTGTCCAGCGTTATTAATACGTGTTGCTATTCATTTAACTATTAGAGTCTATTCAAATTAATATACCAAGTGATCTGCCATCGATTAGACATTAGAAAATTTATTTGCGTTTGAGCAGTTATTGCAATTGTGTAGCACAATTTAATTTGAAAAATATCGGATAATTCAGAGAACAGACATCAAGTTAGTTTTCTGGCTGCTCTTAATTAAACATGTAATTACCTTTTGGAAGATCACTCATATACTTACCCTTACCTTGTGCTAGTTTCCAGGAGAAGTCCCGAATAAATTGCAAACGATAAAATTACTTTCTGTTTCCAATGTAAAATGTTCTTTGGACCATCCAGGCGCGATACTGCCAACGAATATTTGTACGTTAAATAAAAAAGGCGAAGGAGCGTGCCATGTAAGTTAAGAGAATCAAAAAATAAAGTTAATAGGGTTGAGCTCAGTATAACACTTGGATTTCATTTTAGGGCGATTCAGGAGGTCCACTAGTCTATGAAGATTATCAAGTAGGAGTAGTGTCATGGGGAATTCCATGCGCTAAAGGAAAAGCAGATGTATTTACGAGAGTCTACAGTTATCTAAAATGGATTGAAGATAATATGGATTAAAATAAGCAAAGTTTAAAATCTTTGGCAAAGGTACAAAAGGATGTATTTGAAAACAATAACACAATAAACAGTTATCTTATGCTTTATTATTCGATAATTTAAATCACTTTAAATTAATTTTAACTAAACTACCGAAAACTTCTGGGGTATGTGTTTTTATAATAGTTGCAGTTTTAAAATTTCCCTCCTGCTGTATGTTTGGGAACGAATTCGTAGAGATTTCATCATTTGACTTCTGTCGTTCATTCGGCTTAGAACTCCTAGGCCTGCAATACAATAACCTCAATAACATATTGTACCTTTCTAAAATGTAAAGTGATAAAAGATTACTTCTGCAGAACTTTGAAATTGTTGTTTGAAATTTTGGTGGCAGCGCCCGAATATTTATATGATTTAAATATGCTGACATATGTTTTGGAAAGAGGGGACAATGCCACGATTGGTTTGATTGCATAAAATGTGAAATAGTGGAAATCACTGTTCAATATGATGAATCCTCATCGTACAGGATGTACTATAGATTACGCTGCTGACGAAAGATTGAAGGCAGTATTGTACTATGATTACAACGTAAGTGAACAAGAAGGTAGGGATATTAGTATTAGCATGATGGAAGTAAAAGAATACACCTTAATAGGATATACAATAAGTAGGACGTAAGTATTTCGCAAAATATTTCAATTGCCGTGGGTATATCCCCAGTTACACACGTGTACGTGACAATATGCAGAAATAAAGGTTTTGATAGTTGCCTAGAAAAAAGCACCAAATTGTTTCCTGCGATGCCAGATTCATCCAAAAAGTTCGTAGTTAGGCCACCTAATAACAACAGTTGTCAATCTGTCACAATTCAAAATTCTAAAAGCGAAAATATTTTGTTGTTTATCCTGCATTTTTCATATTTTCGTCCTTCGTTTTTGTTCTTATTTTGCTTTTTGTCTATTTTGTTAATTATTAGTATTTCTTCACTTTACGGAACTTTGTTGCAATTATTCGCGATAGGTTGGATTAAACTTGTCAGATTTTGGTAGACCATACGCCTATTTTACAAGGAGTGCTTTGAGAAGATGCACATGTAAGGGCTACAGGCTTACCATGATGTTCTTGCGCACAGCCTCTCGTGCTAGTAGTTCAAAAACTGCTCGAGGGACGCTTTGAGGAACAGTACCCAGTTTATGTCGCTGCTTTTTAAACGGCAGGCTTGTGTTTCTTGGAACTAGAGAACGCCAAGAAATGTCTAGCTTGTCGTTTCGAAATGTTGTGGCATTAACTGCGTGGTTACAGCGATACCACGTAGAGTTAAAGTACTCCCAGAACCACGCCGATGGTGCTGAGTAGGCAAAAACATGTCTATTCATTTCATTCCTTGCATTGCGTTTCCCGTAAATGATATCATCAATACTAGGAGGAAGCTATTTTGGCATTATTTTTGTGATTATTGTTTCTGACTATTGTTCTCTTATATACTTAAGCAATTTTTATTATATCCGAAGGGTACTTTATTGAATCTTATGATTAGTAAGTTATAAAATCAGGAAGAGAGTATACAAAAAATTAAAAACAATTGAATGTGTGTATGCTTAGAACCTTTCGAGTAATAAAGAATTAAAAATACAATATTTGTCAATGCCTATTCAATTTTTTATAAGTGACCCAAATACTTACACGATTCCTATTCTCCTTAAGTTGAGTTCTTTTTGAATAGCTTGCGGAATATCTGCTTCGTTCTGCAAAAAAAATATTTTATTGGAAGTAAAAGAATTTAGCGAAACGACAGGCTGTATTTAGAACTTACTGCAACTTTTTAAAAAATCAACAGTAAAAACGTAAAAAGTCTAATATGATGTAATGTAACATTTGGAATTTTAGTAGTTAGTAGTTAGTTCTTAATTTTATATTATAACGTAGATTTGCACGACTAAATGGAATTTCGAAATAATTTTTACATGCTAATAAGAGTAATAATAATAATAGTAAGCAGGATAAAAAAAATTGTTGCTTAATAATACAAGCATAGACGGTCAAAATCATAAAGGGCGGTTAAAGTAAGGTGTTTTATGTCGCGGTGGTGCAATAAGGTTTTTAGTTATGATATCAGTATGGACCTAAAACATTTTGAAAACGTACGGCGGCGAAGCAGGCAGTAAAAGTCATATAGTTTATGGGAAATTCTTTAATATATTTTCGGATAGCAAATATAGCAAGAGTTCTAAATTTTTTTAATACGATACATCGAAGCGCGGACCATAGACAACTGACGCATGGTTAAATAACGAATGTACAGGGCTTCCGTAGAACATTGTTTCAGTTTTTGCATCAAACCAAGATCTATACGAATATAATATTTTTAAATCAGCATACAGCAGGCTTATGATTCTATAAACCCGAAATTATCTACGGTGAGACCTAGATCTTTCGCTGTGAAACAAGTGGAACGAGTAAGTTATTTAGTTAGTATATTAATTTTGTCTCCACATTTCAGTACATTTCCTGTTCTCCTGAATAATTTTGCTTGGGTTAATAAGTAGAGAGTGGTTACGAGAAATCGTGCTTGCACGCATTAATTCGTCATTGAATAAAGTAGCGTCCCCCAAAATTGGTCCCTGCGGAACACCTTCAGTTAATGCAAAAGTAGAAAACTCACTACTTTCAAATCTCACACACTATCGCATAAGTAAGACGAAAGCAACGCCATAGCACCATCAAATCTCACTGGTGACAATATTGAAAGCAAAATTTTGCTATTTACAGCATCAAACGCCCCACTATCATCGATCAGTTCTACAGCCTGATTGATAAAGTGAAGGGAATTTTAATGATCTGGTAATGATTTATTTACATTTTTTTAAATTTCCACAACAGCTCGAGCTACAGTCTTTGATTGTCTTAGCAATCTGTTATTAATAGCATTTATTAATTTTCGAACAATAATAACTTTTGAAACGATTTGAACTAAATGATTTCAAATTACAAACTTCTTTTCAGACAATAATTTTAACAGTCTGCCGTCTAGCGTCACTACGAATTATTATCGCTGAGTATCTTCAATCTTGAAATGTGTATATTTCTCAGCCAACCTAACAACTCATTAAATTTCTAAAATCAAATATATTTATTCCATCTGTATTTATTATGTTAAACTACTTTAAATTTGAGTATTAAGTATCAAAAAACCTGTGGAGACAAGTTATCTTCTCCTTTTTTCCGAGGTATGGTTGGCCAGGAAAAGAAATTGATGAATAAAACGCCAAGCGTATAAAAAGGGGACCAAAAAGAGGGTAATCGGCTGGAAGCGTCCTATTCAGCGTTGAAAGAGCCTGACAGTTCTTATATGCGAACGTATCCGAAATGCACGTGGCTGAACAGCGCTATTTTTAACATGTAACAAGTAGCTAGATCTCCATTTATGTAAAAATAATTGGATTTGCTAGTTCTTTAGTTTTCATTACCATGTTAATATTAGTTGTATTGATTTTTACGTAAGTCTTCCATAATTGATTATTTAAAGCATTAACAATCTGCTAAAATCGGTGGAGTGTTGCAACACAAAATTTAAATAAAGGTATAAGGAAACTTATAACAAAAAACGGTTTACAGATAGCGTCATGCAACCTTCAGTCTTTTGGAAAATTTCTCAAAAAATTAAGAAAATACCAAATTTGTACCATTGCAAATTACTTAATTGGTAGATATTTTTCACCAGTCAGTACGTCCTCCGAAAGTAAATCTAACCAATTATTAGCTGTTTAAACTATTTTTAGGAACAAGTTTTCCTTCACGATCTTAAGATTCCTAATGAAGCAACGAATTCAAGTTTTACAATAAATTAAAGATATAGAGGAAAATGTTATTCGTGGTTGGAAAAATGACTTACTTGTTACTTGTTGAAAAAAAAATGACGGACATCAAAATTTAAACCAAATTCACTAAATTCAATAAAAACACAATGTTTTACGGATATCTTTGAATGATTAATAAAGTCATAGCAATTTCAAAATAGGGCATCTTAACTTGTAAGTTATTTTTTATTTAATAGTAATTTTTTTCAAAAAGGATTTTTTTTACTTTGTACAAATCCTGATCGGAACTTCTCCAGATGTCAGCGACTTGTAGAGGGTGCATCTCATTTTCAATCTTGTTAATATTATCGGCTGAGAATGTTGATCTTGCAGCAATGAGTGGTGATCGACAACAAGTCCTTAGAAAAAAAATGGACTTCGCTAAAGTTTTTAGAGAATATAGTACGCAAACCTATTAACGTCCTCGAGTTTCCTTATTAATCTTTCATTTTCTCTACTGATTATTTCCTGGTCTTGTAACAGTTGAAAACGCACTGAATGTAGCTCTGTATTCTCTTTTCTTGCTGCTTCATTTTCGTTTGCATACAGTTGGACCAATTCTATAAGTTGGCTATTATCCAGTTTTGAAATATTTTCGATATCAAT
Organism: Oryctes borbonicus; assembly: GCA_902654985.2. Taxonomy (NCBI): domain Eukaryota; kingdom Metazoa; phylum Arthropoda; class Insecta; order Coleoptera; family Scarabaeidae; genus Oryctes; species Oryctes borbonicus. Next base: position 6,523,162 of record LR736860.1, on the reverse strand, counting down.
CTTCTCATAAACGGGAGTTCGAGGATACCTTTGTACTAGAATTTAGCAAATTAAACGATGTCAGCATTGTATGGAGACTTACGATCTGTTTGTGAAAACATTCTCAACATCGAGCGAAGATAATCGTTTTCTTGCTCCAATGTATGTGCAGTGTTCTTTAAAGTTAAAATCAGTGCTTCTCGGGGATCCTGTAGTATAATAAAAATTAATTATTTCTTTTAAACAAGTAATTATTTAGTAAAATAACATTTCCCCATTTTTCTAAAATAAAGAATGCTTTGGAACTCACCATCATCACGACAGGTTTTGTACGCACTTTTTTTGCTCTACTTGCATACCTTAAAGTATTTAAAGTTTCATTTAAGTTTGATTTCGCTGGTGATATACAAGCAATCTGAAAATCGATGAATTTTAGGTAGGAGGACGTAGTAATAGCAAATGATATAAAAGCAGAAAGGTACCATTAAAGTAACGCCATTTCCTGCTAAAGAATCGGCTAAAAGCTTCGTTAGTTGGGAGTCCCTATACGGTATGTGGCTACATTTACGCTTAGCTTCACTAAGAGATGAGATGCAGTAACCTGTATCAAACATTATACACAGATTACAGATTTTGAGCGTTACATTCAAATATAAATAATGTTCTCCCGACTTTTAGTCGTTGAACGGCAGTATAATATAACCAAAAATCTATTTAATCCTTCTATAAGATGTACTTCATTTTTGTCATGTATATATTAGAGAGTTCGTTTTTTTTTAAAATATATTTCCGAAAACATTATTAAGAGTTTTCACATATAAGAAAATTTGTATCTCCAACACAGGCCATCATTTACATTTTTGCAACACGCATACATAGAAACTAGAAGTAGAAACAACATCGTTTAAAACAAATCTAATCATCAACTATGCAAATCACCAATTTTTGTAGGTTTCAAAATTTTTTATGGTTTCCCATCGAGCAAGTGAGACTTTAGCGTCTCAATTTTTGAATATAAATTAAACAAATATCTAATTAAACACAATTGTTAAGATTTGTCTGAATATGAATGAATTAACAAAAAGATTTACAAATAGTAGAGGGGGTGATTTTCGAAGGGTAGTAGCTCAGAAATTAAGAAGAGTTTTAGAGTAAAGCTTTATTAATTTTTAAAGCTTTGGAAATCACACTGAAAAATAAAGAACTAAAAAATAAAAATAAAAATAAAGAAAAACGATGTCAATCAATAATTTGCAGACTCAAAAAGCGTTCTTGTTATCAGTTATCAGTCATTTAATTATGGTTCTTTTTCACTGCTACTCATAAATTATACATGGATAAAAACTCACTGACAGATACCTTTTAATGAAGTCGTAGATAGCTTATAGAAAGTGGATGTAATGAAGAGACTAGGAAATCTACTGATTCCATATTCCAATTGTTTCCTACATCTTTTAATTTTCGAGCTGTTGTCCTAAAAATGTGGAAACCATTTCTAACCACATTTACAACCAGAGAACCTACTTAAATTTATTTAAAAAGAACGCTTTTCGAGTCTGTGAAAATAGTAAAGTCATTGAACTGATACAAAGTCAGCAATAAAACCCATCAAAAATGCACAGAAAATAACTGATTTTTAAATGCTGATAATTTAAAAATTAAAGCAGTGAGATCTCTCACTGCTGGTTAGAGGCAAGCATTGCTGAGAGTTACTGGAGTAATGAGCAGCACAGGAATCGCTTCCTTGGAGGCCATATTGGTTCTTCCCTCGCTGTAGCTTTTCATGAAGGCGGAAGCTATGGCTGCGATCCTTAGATTGAAAGCTAACAGTTCGTGGTAACCCAACATTAGTGGTAGAATGCACACTGACTTTACGGGGACGGTACTGGACGAACTTTTACCACAAATGCCCGCGGACAGTATGGCATATGGAATTATTTTTATTGATAAATTGAAAATTTCAATATCGAATACGTAATTTCAATAGTTTATAAACGAATCGCAATCCAGTTAGGGCATAGGGGCCAGTATTTGTGGACTGAGCCTTAGGCAGAGGATGTCGTTAAATCTGAGAAAGCATGCAATGGTTTTCCAGGCAGAAATATATACAACTGCAACCTGCTCTGAAATCATCGAAAAGGGAGACTGCACGAGAAGGAAAATAAAGATAATGATGAATAGCCAGGCCACCATTAAGGCAGTTATGAATTGGAAATTTACAATGTATGTATTTCTTTCTGTATATTGAGGTACGTTATTTGTATCGAAAATAATTCAAAAATGTAATTAATTTAATATTGGCTTGTGTCGGAGAGTGTTCAAGATTGGTCTCTTCCTGGTAGATAATTAAATTTGGGCGAATGTTGAGAAATCAAATTTAATGCACGGAACAATCGGTATAATTTGGTACATACTTATAAAAGAACTTGTGTTATTCTTCTGAGTTTACAAAAATAAAAATGTAATTGGCGTGTCTGCTACAGAAACGTGTGATTACGAGATGTTATTTAGAAATATTTAAACATCAACAGAAAGTGGTTTCAAACATATAAAGCCTGCAGGTGTACTATGCATTGTCAATCCTAGGACCATAAAAATATTAAATATTTTTTTGCAAATTACTTTGATAATAAATACTATCCCTACTGACACAAAATGTTAGAAAAACGATAATATACTGTTTCGCATTTGGGTATTAAACGATCTTGTAGGATATAAAGATTAAAAGAAAATTTATTAAGAATATTTCTAGACTGGAAAAGAGCATTTGATACAGTTTCCAAACCGAGCAGCGTTATCGAAACGGAAACAATAAAAGTCCCTTAAATTAATTAGGGAATATCTGCAGAACATGTAAAAGAATAATGTTGAGATGAAAATATGTTGAATATGATATCCCCCAAAGGAGAAAATCTACCCTGATCGCCGTCCATAATATATGCAAATGATCATCACGGAAAACAACTTGAACAGGGAACCCGTTAGAGGATGTCGTGAAAGTAGTTTCCAAACGGTTTGTAGTATTATTCGGATAAATGTATTTGCTGTGACTTGTATGTTGTAAATGTCCAACATTTATTTTGTATTAAAAAGAAATTACACTGTGACCAAAGCGTGAGTAAAATGCCATTGTTAACTAGTGTTTGTACAGCATGATAAAAATTTGTTAAATTACCTAGAACCATCAAGCTATTGTTTATATTATTAGCTTCTTGAAGTGTTTTACCAGCACTTTGAGTTTTCTTGGTCATTTCGCTACCTGCTAGGTCAACGAAATTAATTTTTCCTGATCTGGATATGAAAACTCCATCATCCGTTGGTTGTTCAGAAGTAATATACACCGTCAAAATAGTATGACTGCGACTAAAAATGTAAAACACAGTGCAGAAAAGAAATGATTAGCAACAATACTAATAATAATTATTACGTAGAATTTATGAATGTAGACAACTTTTCTACGAGAGAAAATAATAGATAACATCAGAATAAAAACACTTAATGAGCTATTGATCTAAAGTATTAATATTCAACTACAAGGGTGCATAAATTATGTACCTGGAATAATCATTCATATTATGTCGTCCCATTGAGCGATTTCTTATGCCTTCTTCTAAAACTGCAATTAGATCGTCTAATTCTTCGCAATCGACAGTAAATAAATTTTCTACGAAGAACCCACGCTTTTTGCTCCATCGTACTGCTAAAGGTTTCCTTCTGATACCAGGGTTTAATAAATCGATAACCTATATTAATTAATAAACACATTTTGTATCTGTGATGAATGAATGTTTTTTTTTATTGTGATAAACTGTCGTTATTGATTATTAATGATTTGTATTATTGTTGAAGTTATATTATAACAAGGATGCTTTTTATAAAAGTTCCTGAATTTTTAAAATTATAAAAATATAGGAACAATTTCGTATTAGACTAGATAACGGGTGGAACAACAGTTGTGAAACAATTTTTTTCTTTATTGGGTATGTATTTGAAGGATAATTTTAAGGAGTGAATTATGTCTATGTGTTGCCCTAGCCTGCCTTGTTTATTTAAGTTAAGTGTAATTTTTGCTTTAAGTTGTTTGCAAAATATCTTACAAATTAGAATTAGAAAAAGAGAAAAGCGTCCAAGCTGAACTTCAGAGAATTCCTCGATGTTGCTGATTTTCCAAACTCATCCTTATGGGCATTGAAAAATATTTTCCATTTTTCCACGTGGATATTTCTGATAATGCCAGTTTTTACACGAGAAATGTTGATGACACACCAAACACTGTAGCAAAAATATTAGTCTGGTGGGTATTTCGGAGTAAGAGGTAAAGCAGTAAATGCTAAACTCTTCTGAGAACGTTGCTTGTCGAAATTGGTTGACTTTATCAATTTGCATCATCAAAATGACAAAATTGTGCTCTGGCTAGATTTAACAAGTAATTACACCGAAGAAACAACGCAAAACAACGCCGTTGATTTTCGCCTCTGGAATGGTTCACATGCTGAGTTACCTCGATCAACTGCTTCCCGCTCAGTTAGTTTTGAAGATAACTTAAAGAACAGGATCTGAACTAAGCTTAAAGAAATTGGTTCTGAATCTTTCCGACTGTTTATGCAAGGCGTCCGTTTAAAAATGCATTAAATTGAACAATTTGGATCATTGAATGCTGTTAATTAGTGCGTATGGGGTTCATTAAAATTTTTCTAAGGTGTATTTGTTTTTTAAAGAAAATCCCAAAACTTTCATTCCAACCGTTACTTTGATATAATCTGATTATGTAACCTTTTCGTTGTAGATTTCCAAGAAACTGGCTTTTAATACAAAGTGAATATTTGTCTTTTCCTGTAGCAACTGAAACAGATATAGGAATGCGCGAAATATCAGACCATGATGTTCGCTATACGGCGCTAGTTTTTTAAGAAACTGAAAAAGATTATAAATACAAAATGTGTTTTGCTTTGTTTGTAAACCCATTACCAATTTTGGTGGGCCTGTTAAGGTGTGCGTTTTACCGCTACCTGTTTGTCCATAGCAAAATATAGTACAACGAAATCCTTCAACTGCCATTTCTATTAACCTTTTCACACCAGAGTATTGTAGAATATCTTCTTGGGTAGCAGCTGGTTCGAAAACTGCATTATAGGCAAATATTTTAGGTTTGCCAATACCTACATCGCACTAAAATGTATATGTATGTATTGTAGATCCTATCGAAGGTATTGTTGCACTATTACCATTATTTGACCGTTTCCCAACAATTTAATAACACCACTCTCGTGTATTTTATTTTCCTTAGAATTCAAAGGTCGAACTCTAAAGCATAAAGCTTGTTACAGTATGTAGTGACTTTAGAAAAGTATTAAGAGATATTCTGGAAATACGACACTTATTGGACAATGAGGGTGTCAAAACGAATTGATAAGGTATGCAGCATTAAAACAATGAACCGCAAGTTTCTAATAGCAGAAATATATCTGCGGTATTTACATAATTTATATAGACGATAGATTTTTTTTTTGCAAATTTTATTAAGCTTCGTAATAAAATGCATAATTTTACAGAATATCCTTTAGCTTTAGTTACCTACTGTATATGAATCAAAAGTTTTTATTACCTAACCACGACATGAATATTGTCCTCGCCATCACTTGAACTGGTAATAATTCTTTGATATTTATTGTCAACGTCCAGTCTTTCTAAACTGCCCGTCCTGAAATAGTTTCTTTTTATTAAAATAACCGAGTCAAATTATTACACTTATATGTATTTGCATAATATAGCAAAACCTGTGTTAACCTGCCTAAAGCGGCCGCCTGAGGTAATGGACAGTATTAAAGTTCCCCGAATCGACTATAAGGAAATTCCCATATACGAAAACTCGTTATTTACGACCACCTTAGAAACGACCTCAAAATTTTGCGGCCTTCATAGAAATTTATCTGCCGATATCGGCCGGATTATTTATAATATATCTTTATTGATGGAAATACCCAATGATATGCCTCGATAGCAAATTGCCAGCGCAATACGTGCATGAATATTTGATCAAACAGAGATCGCCTTCATTTCTACAAGTTTACATATAATGTGGCTTGCGGTTAGTTTAAAGTTCTCTCCATTCTTTCGGTTATTTGAAGGGAAAAAGTATGCGTTAAGTTTGCGAAAGTTGACCGAAAAATTTGGAGTTGAAAAAAACACAAATTAACGTTCAAAATCAACATGAGAATCCTCCAATAATCCAAGCGCACGGCTACGAATGGTAGTAAGTATAGATATATCGTTTCAGGGGAAGACAAAAGTAAAAAATGTCGCTGTATCTGTAATAATTAACCTTTTCCTTCAAAAACGGGGTTGCAACACGAATATGAAGCGCTGATGATTTATAACCTCGTAGACGTTTCGTTGTAACTACAATACAATTAGCACAGTATACGAAGTCCTAATAAAAATGTTTAAGTTTAATTTTAGGTACCATCAGATGATTTCTACGCGAAATTGATAATTTTTGAATTTTTAATAAATTCCAACATAAAAAATTTGAATTCCTCGTGTTTTACTCCAATTCCTCTTGACAACATTTCAGCGCAATACAAAGGTTCCGTTATATGTTTTTGAGTAAAATCGGACTCGGAGAATCGATTTCCGTCACTCTTATTTACCTATCTCGTTTATTTTTCGAATTACATCCCGAAAAAGGCTAAAAATAGGGATTAAAGTTTCCCAACATTCTAAACTTATAGCTCGCTTACCGTAAGAGATAGAAAATCGGGGTAACTTTTAATGGATCCAGCGTATCGAAATCTACAAATGAAGTTCTTAGTTGGAGAAATATAGGAAAATTAAGAAAAAAAATTACTGATTATTCCCAATTTAGAAATTCGCGGGTAATTTTTTAAGGGAGCATTTTTTTTCAGATACAGCCTGCATTTCAGGGAGATCCTATATAATGCCAAAATATTTCTTATAACAACGTAATTGGAAAAACTGGAAAAATTAAATGCGCGTTAGGAAAGGATAAACATAATGTGTAGGTAGGTATTAAACGAACTTTGTGCAAATTGAAATTGCGATAGTATTTCTTAAGTAATAGAAAAGAAAAGAACTGTGGCCTAGAATATTTGAAAACCGATTTAACATGCGTCGTTTAAGTACGTGTCTGTCGTAGTATTTCCTCACATTTCACTTGAACTTTTCCACATTAATCAATTCATCAATACCTTTTACAGGGACATCAGCATAGATAACGGTGTATTACATAAGAATCGATATGAATAATTCTGTACTAGTAAATTAATAAACAATGAAGGCGGCAAACTATTCCTAACTTACTCATAAAATTTTTGTAATTGCGTGAACACTAGAAAAGGTAATCTAAATTAATCTAATTAAAAATTATTGCGGACTTATCCTATAAATCAAGAGTGCCAAATGAAAGTGCCTACTTACTCACTACTCCTAGTATAATAAGAGATGTTATCTCCAAATTGTGAGCTACTTTCATGAAAATTTCTGGACAAATTATAATGATTCGGACTAGAATTTACACTTTTCGAGACGTAAGTTTTACCATTATTCATGGTGATTTATCGCGTTATAAAGCTCTTGATTCTTTTTCTGGTATTGTAATGGTTGTATTACAATATCGATCTCACCTACTGCACTTGACTTTGAAAAATATAAACAGTAAATGAATTTGTTACGGAATCAAGTTCACAAATCGTCGCTATGGAAAATAGCGATGAATACAAGCTTTATAACTAGTCCTACGCTAATACCTGTTGATATTCCTTCTTATGACTTTTTAATGCATCCAGTTAGACACTGGTAATTACTTACGTGTTTTAAAAAAAAAATCTATTTCAATAACGTGTGTAATGTCACTCATAATAAAACAACATTTCTGAAATAATAATAAATAAGAATTAATAATAAATGAAATAACTCATTAGGTTTAAAGTAATTTATTTTTGGAGAGGTCAATTTTATTTTATTTTTTTATTAATTATTTTGCATCAATTTTAAGTTCTCTCACTTCCATCTTTACAAGTAATGACGTTATCGACAATTTTTCTAAATGGCAACCCCGATTTTTCTGGTATTGATAGATTATTTAATTGCGTAAATAGTACCATAAAAATTCAATACTTCACACAACAAAAATTTCCAATAAGTCATTTAATGTGCGGAAAACATAAATTTCATTAATTAATAACAAAAAGCAAAGGTAAATGCTGTTATTTAAGAAATTAAATGATTATCTTATAAATCAATTGTTTAAAATGTTACCCACTTATTCATAACTTTTATTAGTAACAAAGAGTTTAGCATAAAGATAAGTTTTTATACAGCAAATATCTACGAATTATAAATACAGAATTAGTTGTGAAACTGTTTTATACACTGTTATATGCCAAACTCTCCTTATTCTTCCACAATTCAATCCACAAATCCAAAGAAAATTTAGTGCATAATTTCGAGAAACTGGGCATATCAAATGTACTTCAACTGCAGAAAATAAATGAAAATATGAAACTTGATATTTTATTAAGTGTGGGTGAGAGTTCTTCTGGTGTATCTCAATCAATTGCAGCAGACAATGAAGTTTTTCAGCGATCAGTAGAAAATACAACTTAAAAAAACTTAATGAAGATTACTCTGATCGTCAAATGCAGTTTTTTGATATAATACAAGATTTATGTTCCTATAATTTTGATTCGCCAAATTCTCTTTTGAAACCTCATTTTGCCCAAATGGAAAAGTTGCAGGTACTGAAGTAGAGAGAACCTTTACGAGATTACTGAGGCTCATATTCAACATCCTTGTAAAGTTAGTGTATGGGTAGGGATAGTTGACAACAGATTCACTGGTTCTTTTTTCTTTGATAAAACTCTCATGAAGAAGCAATATCTGAATTTTTTGAGGGATACACTTGTACCTGCTCCTGCAGAAATTTTTCACAAATCAAAATGATGCTGACTTACCAGATGGGGATATTTGGGGTCAGCAAAATAGTGCATCTCCTCAAAGAAATCTGTTGATAGACCACAAAATCTAGACATCGTTCCCAATGTACAAAACGAATGTGTTCATAGATTTGATTTAAAGGAAACAATTATTAAGATGATAATACGAATGCGAACTTTTGTGTCAATAATTTGCGTTTGGGAATACGAATACGAATATTCAGAACAACACTAATTTTGTTCCATGGCTATACCTTATTGAACGATGTAGATCGTAAGACTAATCTACCCATTCTGCGATAATGTATGTACACTGCCGTTCAGAGAAGTTCGGTCGGTTATTAAAAAACATGAAAAGGTTACAGAAACAAACGAAACTAAAAACAAATTGCAATTTTATTGTATGTACAGGTAAAAAAGACAAAAATAAATAAATAAAAAGTTATTCTGGCCTAATATAACATACTGAACATTATATTTTTTTTTTCATCGAAAAAACCTCCTTTGCTGTTAATCACCGCTCGAACTATTCTAGGCATTCTTTCGATAAGTTTTGTTAAAACGGATTGTGGAATTGTGGAATATTAATCCATTCATGTTGCAGAATATTCCGTAAATGTTCTTGTGAAGTTGGGCATATTTTTCGGATTCTCCTGTCCAGTTCATCCCACAACAACTCTATAGGGTTCAAATCTGGGCTTTGTGGGGGGCATGTCATTACTTGCAGGGTGTGCTGTTCTTCTTGCTCCTTCAGATAGTTCTTACACACTAACGCAGTGTGTTTTGGTTCGTTGTCATGCATGAATGTAAAGTTACGGCCTATTATACGCAATCCTGATGGCACTGCATGATTCTGGAGTATTGCAAAATAATTTTCCTTCCTCATTACACCCTGCACTCTGCATAAATCTCCCGTCCCAGCAAAGGAGAAACATCCCCACACTAACACAGAACTACGCCCTTGCTTCACTGTAGGCACAATGCAGTTCGGGATCACTTTTCGGTTTTAGATCTTCGGACATAAACTCGTCGATTTTGCCCAAAAACCTCAAACTTTGACTCGTCACTCCAAAGCACGTGTTTCCAATCATCTAACGACCAATCTAGATGAGAACGGGCCCACTGTAGCCGTTTTGCTCTGTTGCCCCGACGTAATAAGGGTTTTCGAATGGCAATGCGTCCATGAAGGTCCGCTTTTTGAAGTCGACGTTTTACCGTACTCGCCGAAATTTGTTCTTCACGGCCGCGATTGACTTCAACTTCAGCTTTTGTTGTTTTCCTAGATGCTCCAGGACGAACACGATTTTCTATAGTTCCAGTTGTCCGATATCGCTTTATGATGTCATTTACTGTTGAACTTCTCATATTTATTTTTTCAGTAATTTGTCGCCCCGAATATCCTTCTTCAAACAGCGTAATAATGCGTGAACGTTTCTCTACACTGGTAGGCTTGCCACGTGCCATTTTGAAGTAAATTTTCTTAAAACTTTCGCGCAAAAACGACAGATGCACACCAACACACGTTTAACAGTAAAATGAAGCAAATTTATATCCTTACGCCTGTGACAAATAAACAAGAGTGATACTGCGGTATATTTCCTGATTGGAACGGTTATGGATCAGCAAAGCAGAACGATTATGGATCAGCAAAGCGGAACAGAAGTAGAATATATAACGAGGAGCAAGAGACAACAACAGCAGTCTTTAGAAATCTTCTGAAGAAGCTGACAGGATGGCCAGCGAAACGTCAAGTAAAATATTAACTACACGACATCACCCGGAAGACATTTCTACTAAAAGGAGTTAATATTTATCTCGTGGTTAAGTCTAGATTCCAATTAAGTGTTTTAACAACGTTGGTCTTATTTTGCGCTATTGGATATTAGAAGTTTAACTCAAGAATTACTTTTTAAGTTAAAAATTACTTATAATACAGTATACATTTTAATTACCTAACTTGTCCGATAAAATCTTAAGTGCGCCAAAATAAGTGAAAAAGCAAAAGATATATGTACATGATACATGATTGGTTTCATTCCTACATATACGATTGATTTTGAAAAATGAAAAATAAAAATTAATGTTTTTATGATTCAGAAAATAAATAAATTATTTCACCCAACTGCTGCTACGTATGCACATAGTCTCTATTAAAGAAAATATGATAAATATGAAAAGTTTCGGAGTTGGGATTGTCGGTAAACACAACAGCAATTATTGACTCATTGTAGATAATCGAAAACTCGACGATTCGCTCAGAATCATATGAGGCTTCTTCAAGAGGAGGAAAGATGGTAGGCAACAGTTAGCTCATTAACTCAACGTGTAAATCATGCCAGAGGCGAAACTAACTGAGCAGGAAGCAATTGATCACAGGAAAAACGTCTCATGTCAGGCGAATCCAAACTACCCCGGTTGTATGATCTTCCCAAGATTCACAAACAAGGCGTATCTCTCAGGCCTATAGTTAGTACTATAGATCCTAATACCAACCACTTATCCAAGTATCTGGACAACATCGTCAAAAAGTACACGGGGAAACCCTTGCACCCGTACTTAACTCTGCTCATTTCGTGTGGAACTCATCTCCAACATTCACATTGAGCCGGGGAATATCTTAGTCAGCTTCGACGTAACATCCTTATTTACCAAAGTTCTTATCCGTGATTGAATTAATATCATCGAACAACCCTTGGAACGGGATAATGAATCTGGCAGCCTCGGTAGTCTCATGGGTTACCTGTACTTAACTCTGCTCATTTCGCATGGAACTCATCTCCAACATTCACATTGAGCCGGGGAATATCTTAGTCGGCTTCGACGTAACATCCTTATTTACCAAAGTTCCTATCCGTGATTCAATTAATATCATCGAACAACCCTTGGAACGGGATAATGAATCTGGCAGCCTCAGTAGTCTCATGGGTGGTAACAGTCTCTGACGTTCTATTAGTACTCTTCTATTATTCTGTACACATCTAAACTTAAATCTCAAATCCGTAAAAATTTTTCTTAATGATGTATCCAATGCCTTCCATTCTAATTCCCGTTCCATCTTCTGCCGTAGAACCGATACTGCAACACGTCGTTCATCTGATCGACGAAAGTCATATCTGGCACTACTCTTGCCTTGGTCTCTTCTTATCTGGACTTCTAAATTTTTTTTCACCTGGGTTTGTCGCTATATGTCTTTCCTGAACAATTTTTTCTATTGTTCACACTGATACGCCGGTTGCTTCAGACACTAACTGTTTTATTTCACTTGCATTTACTGATGTGCTTTTATTTTTAGAAAAATAATTATACACACTAAAAACTACTTCGCGCGTTTGAGCGTGTATCACTTTGGTAAACAACACATAAGTATCGGCACCCTCCGCACCACACAAGTTTCATTTATTATATAGTAATATATTAATTAGTCCGGGACGGCCGATTCGAGGACACGAATGGTCCTCATCATCAACCGGTGACCGAATGAAGTGCCTATTTCTACCCCCCCCCCCCCCAAGATATGAACGCAACACACTTAATCGGTAATCCGAAAATGGGAGAAAGGTCGGGTATTTATAAAATTGAATGTAGTCACTGTAATAAAGCCTATATTCAAAGAACATCTACGAAATTATCGCTACGGCAGATTGGAGGCGTCGAGTGTGGCACAACATATAAATGAAACCGGGCATAGTATTAAATTAGAAGACTTAAAATTGATTAAAAACGTAACGTCGCCGCGAGAATTAGACGCGTACGAGACGGTTTACATAAAAAATAATAAAAATCTGATGAACTGTCGTACTCTGTTCTTTTTGACCTTTTGCAGTAGGCTGGCACTCGTTTATATTTTGGGCCATAAAAGAGATCTTCCCGTCCATCTGGCCGTGTTTTTCGCATGTCGTAGTTTAAGACGCGTAGATGGTAGAATTAGGCACTTGTAAAATACAATATTTCTTCTCCGTGAAGGGATAGTTCATGCATGTTATTTTTCGCAAGTCGTAGCTTCAAGGCGTGCAGGGGGTAGAAATAGGCACTTGTAAAGGATATCTGTTCTAAGAAGTAGGGATAGTACATGCATGTTTAGTTTTAGAAAAAGTTTTTTTCTCACTTCATTCGGTCACCGGTTGATGATGAGGACCATTCGTGTCCTCGAAACGGCCGTCCCGGACTAATTATTATATTACTATATAATAAATTAAACTTGTGTGGTGCGGAGGGTGCCGATACTTATGTGTTGTTTACCATACTACGCCACAGTCCTTGCTATCATTAGCGTATCACTTTATGCCCCCATAAGAGAGACATTTTAAAAAGGCCATAGGTAAATACTTAGAACGGATTATTGCAGCTAAGTGGGCGGGTACGCTTTTAGCGCATCCCTACTCCTCGTTATCACTCGTGGCGACTGCTACTCTTGGCATTTAAGTTCAGGCACGTATGGATTTCTGCAGAGAGAATTTTTTTTACCTCGCTATTTTGTTCCGTAAAGTTAAATTTAAACACATGTTTATAGCATGCGAGATAACTTTCTTACGGATAATAGGTACATTTTCTTCACTCTATTTTCATTATTTCGTCGTAATATATTAATTCCTTTAAAGTCTTTATTTCTTTGTAATTTCTTTGAGAAAACAGTTCTGTCATAATTGTTATGCTATATTATTTCCAAATATAATAAAATTATATTCAATAATAGAGTTAAATTTGAAAATTCTATTTACCGTATAGTCGATAAGTTAGTTCACTGTAAGAAACGGCGTCGTTTATGGTGGTATCCGGATAAGTGCCAACTTTTCGCAAGTATTGTGTTCTATTATTCGTTACTTTATTAAACCCTCGAAGTAATATGTAATTTTACAATATGCTTTGTAGTACTTAGCGTGTTTGTGATCATCTATTCATGGTATGAACGTATTTTACTATAAACTTGATAGCCCATGAAGTTTAATTAATTCTTCTAGGTTGGATTTCTAGGTAAGTCGAGCATTATGGGTAGAAAAACCGGCATGTTTTGTGTTGATTATCCTGTGCTTTCTGATCTTGTACACATCAAACAGTAGTTTTGAACAGTTATTTATCGAAATGTTGTGATTTTATTTAGCGCTACGATATGTCCGTAATCATGGAAAACGTAGCAGCGACGCAATTTTTTGCATCCGTTGTTTCGGAAGAGGAGTGGAAAGCCATTCCCTCCGAAATTGCGAAAAAAATCGAGGATCTTGCCGAGCAGAAATTTGAAGAATTGTTAACATCAAAGGCATTATCCGAGACAGCAAAATTTAACGCAGGTAACTATTAGTGGAAATGTAGTGTTTTATTTGCCAATCATGTTCTAATGATAAACTCTTTGTTTTCTCTAAAGTGCCTTATTTACACAAGATCGGATTTAAGAATGGACATATGGATGGCTTTTTGACGTGTTTTTAATTTAATAATGCGTAATATCAATAGCACATTATTTATTCTATGTGTGAGTTTCGTAGAAATATTCTTATTGCAGAAATTGTATTAGTTTTATGTCAATACGAAGGCGAGAATTGTCTTTTATTCATTTTTATAAGGCATTTAATTACATTTAACTAACATTGAGCTGTATTAAATTATAAAGTGCATGTCACGTGGTATTACAATTTTTTGTTATTGCTACCGTTTGCACTGTTGCGCTCACTTCAATTATTTTGGTGCTACTTACCAAGAAGGAATAGATGACTCAAATGGATACATAGAATATTTATGTGGGCATTTAGTTTCGTATTCAATTCATCGTACCGTAAAGATTAAAAAATAAACGTTAGCACTAAGTAAACTATGATTCCTAGTTTCAGTAAGCAAGTAACTATTAATTTGAAATAAATGACTATAAATACGAAGTTAACAATGCCTTTTAAAGGTTATCCTTTTTTTGATGACATGTTCACGTTTGGATTAAAAAGACGTACATGGCAGCCTTATAGTATACTCAATATAAACATACTATTGTCAATAAAAAAAGGCATTCATGCAGCTCTTGTTAGTATTGAACTATCTTATTGGAAAGGCTTATAAATGATTTACGTAATGTAAAACCTAGATCATTCGTATAGAGGAATCATATCAAAAGAGTTTTTCTGAGGAATATACGAAATGGGAAATAGATTTTTCTTTACAATAAATACCTAAAAGTCTTAACAAGTATTCTGTTTCAGATACTATGTAATGTAAAGACGTTGTATCCATTTAATTATTGTATGCATTAGACCAATTAATGTATAAACCTGTGTAATGTCCGAAATCTTATTGCTATATGTACATACTTTTTGGGAATAAACCAAGTGGGAAGGCTACAAAGAACATGTATCTTTTTCAAAGGTTTATTTGCCATTTTACATATCCCACTCTGTTGTTACCTGAAAACAGTAAATTCTTTGTTAATTCTATTGAGTTTTACAACTTTCCTTGTTTTTACAAGGAGCACAACATTGTGCTAGTACGGCATAATTTTTTTTCTTGTTTCGTTCAATTAATATATTAGATTTGCTTTTTAAAAGAAATTGCGAAATTTAGATAGGTTGTGAATGTTGAGAGTAGAAAAATAAGTTCTATTACATTAATTGGTTTTGTGCTAACATGTTCAGAAAACTCAAAATTTACTATCCAGTACTGTAGGGTTTTGCTAGGCGTCGATTTGATTCGTTCGCGTTATGTGGCTCTGAAAATTTAGATTTTCAAGAGATTACGATGAACTTAGACAGATTTTACTTAACAGAATAAAAACCATTTTAAAAATAGAGCAAAATAGCAATGTAAAAATGTATACTTTAATTAAAATAGTTTCAATGCTTCGAAATTCCAATCAATCAAAGAATACAACAACCAATAATTATTAGCAGGTTCACTCTAATTTATTTATTTCGTTCTACATGTGATGTTTCCAGAATAACTTTTGTCTTTATCAAGCTATTTTTATATTTAAGAAGAAATTTGCTTCTCCGTCTTCTTGATTTTACTATTTGTTCTTTTCCACTGCCTAACTCGAATCACTTGATGTCCATTCTGTTTTATAATGTCTTAAATCCTATGTGTGCAGTCTTAAGAGCTTGTTCCAATTAATTAAAATAGTTTCAATGCTCTGAAGTTCCAATAAATCTAAGAATAAAGCAGACAAAAAATTTCAGCATGCATTCTTGCAGGTACAGAGTTCTTGCTTCTCAGCATAATGCTACAGCTAAAACATAACAGTAAAAATTAATATCCATTAAAGTAACTTGTTTTTATTATCGTAATCGTCTGCAGCAAACAAAATTATATTTTGAAATGGCACATTCATTTCTCGAGAAGAGGCAAAGAATTGTACAGTCTTTCTGCTGTAGCTCCCTTCTCATTATCATTGCTAGGTTGTGTTATGTTCCAAGACCGTGATGCAATCGATTCTACGTCTTTATCATAAAAACGAATAGCAATTGCACAATGTTTTGGTACGTGAAATAACAGTCGATTCATGAACTACCTTCTGAAAACGAAGTAATCGAGGATTTCTTTCTGATTTCTTTGCTAGGTTGCATGTGCTTCCTGCCTTTTGAATGTCCTTTAATTAGTTATTGTCACTTCACATGCAATAAATCCGGTATTTTCCCATCGTTGTGACTGTGATTCAATTAAAAGTAATCGAGTATTTGCATACCTTAATATATGGGGAACTAAAATGATTATCCTTGGCGCTACCGTACGAAAATTGTTACCTTCAGATTTACCACTCCATTGAAGTTGATTTCAGTGACGTGCTTATACAGGATGAATATCCAGTAGACTATTGCGTATTTGGTTCCTCCATCTAGAAATAAACTAATATAACGTGTGGATTTCATTTGTCTATTTTTAACAAATTTCGAGATATTTATAATTTTGTCCTTAATCTCCTAAATTGAGATATACTTCCTTCCAAAAATTCGAAATGCAAACATGTTGGCGTAAATGTTTTCAAAATTAAATTGGCTATTGCACTACGATACCTTCGAAATATACAAGGTGTTCGGCATTGAACATGAAACTTGAGGAGTATATTTTTTTTAATCGCACCATATATTTTAATTAATATACACCGTATAGTAAATTTATACACATCTCTAACGTTTTTGTATAACGATGCATTTGTCTAGCATTGAAAGTGAAAAAAAAATATGTACAGTTAAATGCATGCTCTGCATTTAGATAATGGATCTAAGTGGTTTCTGGTGTTAGTGTCGTTAGATTACCATGACGACAGTAAACGGAACTGACATTGCTATTGGTTCAAAATTTTAAGCCTAAGTACCTATTTGCGCGATGAAGTAATTAAAATGATTTACATATGAAGTGAAGGACAACGTTGGGATTCTGGAGTGCAACATTTGTGTTGATTGGGGCATTCTCTATATAGTGTAACATTCTCTATTGCTAGAAATTTATTTATTACTATTTAAGAATTTATATGGTACAAAAATGTGTATATACTTTGCGAGCGGGTGCTATAGTCGCACATCATAATCGGCTATCACTACTGTCAGTTGATGGTCAGTTGTATAAACTAACCCCAGAGGACGTACTCCTTGCAAATTTGCAATTTCTTTCAATAGAGAAAAGAATATTATTATGTTAAACGCAGTCGTTAGAATAATCAAAATATATAGGAACATAGAGAAGGAAGGGAAGAACGTTTCTGTTAAAGAATAATTGTAATAATAATAATATTAATAATTTATAGAATTATTTGGCACATATATGTGTATATATAATTAAGTATAAAGAAACAAGACAAGAAAATAAATCAATAACAGAAGAAATAATAATTAAAGCAAAGAAAAATCAAAGCAAAGTACATAAACAATGTTATGTAAAATTAAAAAGGTAAATTGCAACTTGTACTGTCTCGATTTTGGGACCGAACAAGACCTCGGTTTACTTGCGCAGTATAGAAGAAGATCTCAGGCTAATTGGGAAGGTACTGGAAAGTAAATATTTTGAATATGTTAGCACAAAGCTAACGTTAGCAAATATTGGCATGTGGCAAATTATATGTACAAAATGGTATATATACAATTTATTTAAATAAATTAGCTTTGAACTGGTTTAGAAATAACACTTTCAGTATAGTCGCGGGCAAATGTATCTAGAAAAACAACATATTTTTCTGATACTAATTAAGAAATGTGAAAATTAACGTAGATGTGTCTTAATGTTTACAAATATACGGGGTGACTTCATTTGCAGTCGAAGGAATATGCGATATACAAATTCTGCATGTTGTAATTTTTGTGATTTCTTTGAAAATCGTCATCTTGTTATAAACAATTTTTAAAATACAAAACGGAATATATCCTTTTTGCAATATTTCCATTTTCTCCGATAGATTACACAGTAGCTGTTTATAATAAGGAGAAGATTTTCAAACAAATCATAATAATGACAATATCTCGAAAACTATCAGAAATTGTATAATGTATATTTATGGTTCATTGAAGTGCAAATAGAGTCTACTAACGCATCCTTGAAGAAATATGTGTTTGCATCTAATACTCAATATGGTGAGATACACATTTGCAGTTATAACTTCGCGTTCGAACTGACGTGTCGTTATTGTTCTCGAAAGTCCTTTTGGCGTATTGTGGAAGGACTATATTTTCGTTTCATTCATAAATAGTAGCAAGTGCTGGTTTAAATTTTTTTTTAATCCCTATTATCTTATCGTCTACAACAATATCATTTTCTTATGCTCTTTAACTTTGTATTTAATTGAAACATACATTATTAACTGAGCTGGCAGTACGACAGGGTTGATAAGTTAGGCGCCACCCAAATCTTGCAGCCAAACAAACCTTAGCGATTCAGATAGGAGATAGGTGACTGTCCCCTTGAATGCATTTGTAGCCAGTTGAGTGCTACTAATCGATGTGTTCGGTAGAGAGGGTAGTCTAATGGCCTAAAGATGCTGCAGCATTTAGCTGCACTCTTTCACCAACCTATACTTTTTTTTTTAATCGATAACCGTATATGTAGTAAAACCTTTTACCTCTATAAATGGTTTCAGCGTAACAGCATATTTAATTACACAATAATTATTTTTCAGAGAAAACCCTCACTGAAATACAAAATCAATTTGAAACCATCAAAAATGAAAATGAACAGCTCAAGTATAAACTTGAAGCTGCAACATCTACCATCACCGAATTGGAAACACAGTTATCGAATACTGTATCCGAAACGGCAAAACTTCGTGAAACTTGCAGTCGATTGGAAAAAGAAGTTTCCGATTTTCGTCATCAGAGAAATTTGGCGATCGATGAAACGGATGAACTTTCAAAAATGTTGGAACGGCGTAACGGCGAAATTGAACGAACGCAAAGCGATCTTGCGGCTGTAACGAAACAATTAGAGGCAGCCGTAACTGCCAAATGCGAAGCGCTGGCTAAGTCTGAAGAAGTGGCCGCTTTAAAAATGACACTAGAATACAAAGAAAAACGTATCGAACAGGAAAGAAATTTATTAAATCAACAAATGGAAACGCTTACCGAAGAATTACGTAGTAAAACCGATGAACTACTAAATATGAGACGCGATAACACTAGTAGGTGCTTCCAATTAGAAACTAAATTGACAGAAAAAGTACAAGAACTGAAGTTGGTCACTGATACCGTAAAAACGTTGACAGATACAAATAATAATTTGCTAACAAAAATTGAACAAATCAATAAGAAATTTCTAGACGAGAAAGATATTGCAATCAAGACACAAGAGGCATTCCAACATGAAATGGACGCTCAAAAAAAATTGGCTAATCTGTATAAGGACATGAGTCAAGAGAAAACGGAACTTTCTGAGAAATTAACTCAAGGGTATCAAGAGGTAAAAGATAAGCTCGATGAAGCAATTGAGAAATATGGCGAATTAGAAACCAAACATAGAGAGACTTGTTTAGCTCACGAAGAAATCCTTTCTAAAAAGAACGAGTGTATTACAATGTTGAAAAAGGAATTGGACGTAGCACAGGATCTGATTGAAAATATAAAGAACGAAAGTTTTCAGAAAGAGGTTGAAGGGCTTTCACCTTCTGCTGCAATAACGTCCAAATTTATTAAGTCTGGTATGACAATGACTCAAATTTATTCTGAATACACTTCAGCTATGGAGCAGTTAGCTTCCTCGAAAGAAGAGGTTGGTCGTTTGCAAGTTTATATAAACTCAATCATGCAGGCAAGTTTAAAATTTTTATTTCAAAGAATAATGTAACCGAATACATAATGCTTATTGATGTACCTGTATATTTTGTAACCTTATCTTTTATAATGTTTTATTTGTGTTTTTAGGAAATTGAAGAGAAGAGCCCTTACTTAGCCAAACAACGAGAAGATTATGAAAGAGCGTTAGATACGATAGCTGAATTAACAAAACAAAATGATGACCTTATTAATGACATGCATACTTTGCGGGACACTGCATCTGAAGCCAAACGTTCGGAAGGTATCGTTACTAGAGAAAATAGTAGAATTAAGAAAGAACTTCAAGACCTTGGAAGGCAAGTTTGTCACCTATTACGTGAAGTTGAACAGTCTAGAGCTGGAAGTTCATCAACGTCTACTGATCAGGATTTAAGCGATAGTACTTCATCAGCAGACATAATCACGAAACGATTAGTTACGTTTGGCGATGTTAGTGAATTGCAAGCTAACAATCAACGACTATTAGCTTTAGTTAGGGAACTAAGCTCTAAACATGAAGAGGTCGAGGAACTTGATTTAGAAGAAGTTGCAAAGTTAAAATCTAAAGTAGAAACTATGAGAGAACAACATGCAGATTTATTGGAACAGCAAGAGCGACAAGCTAAAATGATGAGCATGCTGATAAACCAGAGGGATATGTACAAAGGTCTATATTCACAGACAATGAAGGGTACTGGAGAAGATCTTGTTACTTTAGAAAATTCATTTAGAGAAAATTCATCCGAAAGTCCTAAACGGGATTCTGAAAATCAATCTGAAGACAAAATACGCGATCTTGACGCAAAGATTGAAAGCTTACAGAAAGAACTGAAAAATGCAAAAGAGGAATATGAAATATACAAGAAGGAAAAAGTTGCCAATGAGAAAATTTTATTGGAACAGATGGAAAAATGTAGAACAGATTTAAATGAAATGGTGTGCCAAAATGCTAAATTAACGACCAAAATTGAAACATCCGATGAAATGTTCAAAGTAAGTAGAACGTAGCCTTTAATTGTGTAGCAGAATAAATTTACTAAGTTACAGAATTGAAAATTGCACATATAAATTATTGAATATCTTAATTTCTGTAAGAATACTTTGTCCTCTTGTCTATTAGGGAACAGTACAGGTTCCCCTGGTTAGTACGCTTTCGCTTGAACATGATCGAATATTTGTCATTTCCGTTTGCCTGTTTTATGTGGAGTTCAAGGTTTCCTGAAATAAAAATTTCAACGTGCCGCCAAAAAATAACCTAATATCAGGGATGACGTTATTCCGATGACGCTATAACTAAGTTCTGATGTAGCATGTATTTAAATCACGTACTCGAATACCGTACCCTTACCCTTTATCACAAGCACTTCACTGACACAACGTATGTTTCGATAGCTGAGCTATCATCTTCAGCAGCAATATTGAACTAACTAACTAAGCCAAATAGTTCTTGGCTTAGTTAGTTGGTTCAGTATTGCTGCTGAAGATGATAGCTTAGCTATCGAAACGTACGTTCAGTGTTAGTGAAGTGTTTGTGGTAAAGGGTAATAATGAAGTATTTCAGTAGCATGTATTTGATTTTATATGCATAGTTGTGCAATGGATAAAAAAACAAGAAACAAATTAAAAAAACCAAGGTGTATGCTGTAGTTTCTGGTTACAAGGTTTATTAAGGTATAGAGTGAAGAAAAACTTCTGGAGGGCGTCTGTAATTGTTTACATTATACAGATTGTAATGTATTGTAAAGTATTTCAAATATATCATACCCCTGCGACTCTAAAATTATGACTGCTCACGGTATTCCACAATCGGCACCAAAACTATTCCCAGAGTGGTTACCCACTGGTGGATTCAAAACTTTTCTGGACGATTAACAGTAGCGCTAAATTTGAATTTAGTTGTTAGATATTCATTAATGCAATTCCTTGAAAGTTTTAATTCGCCGCGAAACCTGAAAGAAAATTTATATTACCAACATGTAATTGTACCTAGCACATATATTTTAGCTAAAGCACTTCGTATCAATCATGTCCCACTTTTGCATTCCTTGATGAAATGCCACTCCAACCAAATCTTCTTTATATCAGTTTCTCTATTGGTAGTTTGTGGCTATATTTGTAGCTAATGCATAGGTGATAACGAGGCATATATACCTTGTCGAAAGCATTTTCTGGTTCAACCACTCTCCATTATTCACTAATAAGGATAACGCTTAAGTATTTCTAATATGTTTCGCATATATGTACACACCTTTATAATATTTGTAAAATTTACACTGCTTACACTACTAGAATATATACACTAAATTTAATATGTGGATTAATTGTAGTACTAAAGCTAACGCAGTGAAAGCACTCAGGACCGGACCCATACGGTCCAAGCTTTTTTGTCCGCTTGTGGGGACTGTCCGCTCATGAGGAATGTAAAACAAAATAGACGAAATAATTCTTAAACTTTTAATCAAGAAATTCAAAACTGCATGTACATAAATAACAAGTTTTATTTTAACAAGAAGCTATCTTGAACAACATTAAGTATATATATGTTTAGATTCTATATACTGTATTTTGAGTTTTATGTGCAGCTTATTGATCTTGTTTCAAATTGTTTGGGAAAACCTTCAAATACCTTTTTCTCTTCTATTAGGGTTAAAAAATTTGAATATGTGCAAACAAAAATACAAGTTTATGCAAATAAATTAAAAATTCCTACGTTTTGTTGCAGATACTGAAAAATAACACTGCCATTTATAAAAATCAAATAGAGAAGTTGGAGGAAAGAAATAAAATTTACACAGAAACTATTGCGAAACATGAAACAAGCTCCAAATACCTTACAGATGAAGCTATTGAAGCGCAAACGAAGTTAGCTCGTGCGGAAGTCCTTGTTGGTAACTTACAGAAGGAGAACGCATTATTGAGAGATTCAGAAGCACGATTGCTAAAGGAGAGAGAGTCGTTAAAGAGGGAAGCATATGCTCAAAATTTGATGCATGTAAATATAGAACTTATTAAGGCAACGTTAGAACGCAACGATGCCGAGAGTAAGATGCGTTTGGAAGAACAGTTACAGGAAGCGCATAGAGAATGTGCAGCGTTACGACGTCGTTTACAGGAAGAACAAGATCGGTTTAGGCAACTAACTGAGCATTTAGAAAAACAAACGCAAACTGCACAAGCCCGAATGGAGGAGGAGAAAGGAGAAGCGGATAAGTTACGAAAGGAGTTAATCGATATAAGGGAAGAATTGACAGCTAAGTCAGCGCAGGTAATTGTTTCCTTTCCATTTTTTAAATCGTCATTTGTTTGTGAGATATTAAGTTTTTGTTTCTTTCACTATGCAGGTAGAGGATTTGTCTAAAAAACTAAAGACATCACTATTTAGTGGCGTAGATTCAAGCGCCGACTCTAAGAAATACCGAGAACTTGAGAAAATGTTGAATGAACGGCAATTAGAAATAGAATCGTTACAACAAAAACTAAAAGCAGCGAAAGAAGCAATAGAGCAGCATACCAATGTTGCAGAGTGTGCTGAAAAACAATTAGTAGAAATTGCGGAGCAAAGCAAGAAATACAAAGAGACCGCGGAAAATAAGATTAAAGAACAAGATCATAGAATCAAGCAATTAGAAGAACAATGCTCAGAACTGCAAGGTGAATTATCTGTTTATAACGATGGGCAAGAATCAGCTATTCTAGAAAGGGCGCAAATTCAAACCGCAAAAGAACTTGCAGATGTAAAGCGTGAATTAGATGCTACTAAAAATGAAATTCAGGTACTTCAACAGAACTTGGAGTCGGCGGAGAATAAATACGCTCATGAAATGATGCTTCACAGTAATGATTTGAAGACTTTAACAACAATAAAGGAAGAATTAACGACTGCACTTGCAGAAATTGAGGCTGCTAAATCAGCTAGAGATAAAGCTGACGCTGTATTAGAGGAAAGCAAAGAGTGTTGGTTGAAACAAGAAGAATTGTATAAGAAAGATAAAGTGGAATTAGAAAAACGATTCAAAGATTTGGATGCTCAAAATTCATTATTATTGAGCCAATTACAAGAACTTAATGCACAATTATCTATAGTTCAAGCACAAACTTCTGAGTCAAATACGTCTTTCGGAGATATTAGCCTGAATAAATCGTTCACGGAAGATGATGTCAAATCTTCAGAGCAATTATTGAAAATAATTAAATATTTAAGACAGGAAAAAGATATTGCTGTCAGTAAATGTGAAATTCTTGAGGCTGAACATACGCGTTTGAAATCTCAATTTGAAGTGGTTGGGAAACAACTTGAAGAAGCAAAGACTGCATTGGAAACTGAAAGGGAGAAATCCGATGTTTCTTTCGTTGCTGCAATAAAACATGCAGAGGTTCTCCGTAAAGTTGAAACATTAAATGCGATTACAGACAGTAATAGAAGTTTGCGAAGTGAGAGAGACTCGCTTTTGGCGCAGGTTAATGAATTAAGAGCAAGAACTGGAAGCTTGGAAGAGCAATTAGCACCGTTGCAGGAAAAGAATAGAGAGTTAACAATTAAAGCAGAAGCTATGCAAACCGAAAATGTAACATTACGAGGAGAAGCAACTAGATGGCGTCAAAGAGCAAATATGCTTATTGAAAAATCTAACCGTACAAGTCCTGAGGATTGGAAGAAGTTGCAGAATGAAAGAGAAAGTCTGGCGAAGCAATTAATGGTTGAAAGATCGAATAATACGCAATTAAATGCTGAAGTTAATAATTTAACCAGAGAAAAAACAAAAGCAGACGAACAACTTAAAGAAATACGTAAACAAGTTGCTCAACAGAAGGAAGATTTGGATAGGTTAAACGAAGAAGTCTCGTCTTTAAGGAATCAAGTAGCCTCATTAAACACTGATCTTTCGCAAATCCGAACAGATCATACAAAGTTACTTGAGGAACATAAGAATTTAATAGAAGACTCAACTACAAAAGAAGCTATGATTACAGATTTGAAAAATAATTTAGGACAAATTCGAAAGATTGCGAAGAAGTACAAAACTCAATGCGAAGAGCAATCGAAGGAGCTAGAAACTTTAAAACTACAATTGCAGGTAATTTTTACATTTTTATTTTATTATGTATACTTATTTCTTACCGTTTCTCACTTTTATTAAAGCAATCGAAGGAAGAATATGAAGTTCCTCTCGATAAACAAGAACAACTTAGACAAGAAGGCAGACTAGAGTTAGAAGAAAGACTTAATCAACTTGAACAATCGCATCAAGTAAAGTTAGTGGAAATAACTCAGCAGATGACTACTGCTTCTGAAGAAAACGAAACATACAAAAAGGAAATTGAGAATTTAAAACAAACAAGTTTAGAGAAAGAAGAGCGGTTCAAAACTTTATTTAAAAATGCGAAAGATCGTATAATGACGCTTACCGAGCAAAATACAAGCTTGAAATCAGAATTGAGTAACCAAGAAAGACAAGGTACATGCTTTAAGTCAATAAAGATGCTTAGTTCTCTTCTCGGTATTTAATAAAATATATTTTAGGTAAAAGTACATCTGATATTGATAAAGAAAAATCTGAAGAAATTGACAGACTCAAGAAGGAAAAGGATGAAATTCAGGTTGAAAAACAAGCAGAGAAAGAGAGACTTACTCAAGAAATAGAGACGTTGACTCAACGTGTAAACCAATTACAAAGACAACTTGGTTTACAACAAGGTTCTAAACCCTCTACAAGCTCGGGATCAACTGAAAAATCGACTAGTGAACCTCCTACGGCAAATATTAAGCCAATGTCTGGTCATTCAACAACACAAACACAATCGGTGACCATTCCGCCGTGGAGAAGCGGGGGCGAACCTCCTCTGGCTAGTATACGACCCATGTCTATGCAATTAAGAACTGTAGCAGCTTTACGAACTGGTCAAAGTCCAAGTGTTATGGTGCCACCACAGCAAGTTCATACAACAGGTACAATTTAATTTCTATTATTATCTGTGATGTTGTAATAAGAACGTTACCGCTATTTGAAGAACATATAACATGATTATTGGGGGCTGTTTTGTGGATCGTAAACGTAACTGTTTCTTTCTAATGCAATGTTAGAGGTGTACATGATGTTAACTGCTGGGCTAGAAGCGTGCTAGACATTTCTTGTATTAAGTGGCCAATTTTATAAACTATTCGTCTAAGATTCGCTAAAGGATTATGTTTTATTATGGGGTATCTGACAGCTAAATTATTGTTAACAATGATTCAATGGCGTATGTTTACCTTTATAATGGTGGCGCTTTGTGGTATCTTGTTCTTATACAGCTTCCCCACTTTTCTGACATTTGCATAATGTATTTGTATTATGCAAACATAATGTTATTAACATATCTTAAGATTTTAGAAAAATAAGGCATATATAAAGTAGTAAAGTAAGCAACAACGTACCTCATATGTTAATTCCATAGCTAAAGTGGACACTAATTGAACAGGTGTGTTAAGTAATAAACACATTGGGGAAGAACGGAGATATAATGAAAATAATAACAAAAAGTAATGGTTCTTGAATGTACATACGTATTAGCATTTATCATTGTATCAGGAATTTATTTCGTATTTTTGATGGTATAGCCTAGTCTGTTGTGTCACATCAAATGCTTTGCTTGCTTTTTACATCAATACACCATTTGTAAATATAATGAGTTTATTAAATTATTTACCTCGTAAACAAAACTCTAAAGTAACAAAGGGTGCCCGTTTTCTTTTTCCCTCTCAAAATATGCCAGAACATTAAGCATAAACTTCTGTGCTTTCAATTTAACCGCTTACCAAAGATCAGCTGTCGTAATAGTAAAAACATTAATTTCTGTTTGATATACTACTTTTGTTTAAAATAACTTCCCGACGGCTTTGTAGTCGCACTCTTTGTGTCTTCAAAAAAACAGATTCTTGCGAAATACAGAAAAAGAATTAAAAAAAAGGGCGAGAAATAAGTGGTAATAAACTAAATACGAAAACGTTGCTAGCCTATATTTGATAACTGAACAGACACTAAGAAAGAGGTAAATTTTTTGGATAATGCAGTACCATTTTCCTTATCTGTCACACTCGTGAAGTAAAACCATATCGATCATTGTTCATGAGCCTGAGATAGCGCACATTTTGCTTTCTTTTTCAGCAGGAGTACTTGAGAAACATAGTCAAATTATTAGATTGTCTTATGCGACAAAGTAATGCGTCAAAACTTAAAATAAATATTATTTAAATTTGAAAAATAGTTATTTTCTTAGTAAAGTATCATTTTACGGTTGTAGATTCGGGGGTCATCTAGGGCAGTTTAAAAAAACTATTTAATCTTGTCCTTGCAGTAAAAAAAAAACAATCACTTAGCCAAATACATTTTCTTTCAAAGAAACTCGAAACTCCTTTGCTTCCGATAGCAACGTCCACTTACATAGTTTCATAAAGACAATATTTTATTTTTGCAATATAAATCTTTGATTAACCAAAATTTCTTTTCTTTAAAATATATTACAGCTTGTAATATGCCATACGAGTTTGCGATCTACTCTCTAACGTGTAGCAATTCGACTGTAACAATTAGACAATGTTTACCGAAACTAAATATGGATATTTAACAAGTCAAGTCCGCTACGAAACACGATTACACAGAGCTTTGATTATAGACGGTGTACCCTAGCATACATTACAGTCTAAATAGAAATCTGTAAATTAGAACTTACATTAAGTTATGTAATTTTATTTTAGGAATAAATAAATATATTTAAATAGAGATTGTTTTGTAAAATATTACTGGTCTAAAAATAACGAATGTTTTGAAATGTGTGAAAAATTGACGTTAATAGAAGAAAAGTAGTGAAAGTTGAAATGGAAAAAATGATTTTAAATGGTAAATTGATCGGTAGTGAAAGTGAAAATCAGAGAAGGGGCGATTAAGTTTGGAGTTGAAATTGCAGGTTTAAAGGAGATAGGGAAGAGGGTTATGATAGCTATTCACAATCTAATTCTACATCGAATTATGCTTTCCACAATTGTAGTTGAAATTTTCTTTATAGGTACAAGCAGCATTGAATCCTTATCAAGTAGCCCTACTAGTTCTCATACCGATTATGCTCCTGCAACAAGTTCGGCATCGTCAGCCATGTTAGGTCCTAGACAGGTAGCAGTCCCTCCGACACAGTCATCTCAGGATGCCGAGGACGAAGAAAATAATATGCAAGTGCAAGCAGCACCTCAACAACAAGCTGTAGCACTGGTTTTACCTAGAGTTGAACCACCTAACAGTGCTACTGGTCCAACCCAAGAGCAAGGAACAAGTAGCAGTAGCAGCTCTAACACTGTGACAACCACACAGGCGGGTCATAAAAGACCTCGAGAAGCAGATACTGATAGCTGTCAATCAGATGAAACTGGTAAACAGCAACAGCAACCAAAAAGAACTCGTGTACAAGGTGCAACAGAAGCTTTTCAGAGTGTTAGTGAAAGTGGATTAGAAGTAGAATATCAGGTACCGACAAGCAGTCAAAGAGATCATGAAGAGGACACTGACGCAGTTATCGTTGTCGAAAGCGACGAAGAAGGCGATGGTCCTGATGAAGGAGAAGGTGCTGACGATGACCCAGATGATCCTGATACGGAAGGTTATGATATGGAAGCGACATATGTTGTAAGTAATATTTATTTATCTGTTACATCCTAATGGTTCTTACTCTCGGCTATTCCACATTATGATTCTCTTAGTAGTAGTCTTTGTTGTATGGAATTTTAGCAGTATTTGAATTAGTTTTGAATCCTATTGGCAGATGAACACTTGTTGTAGTTACGATGCTTGTCAAAGGGTTTCAACTAAAGGAACGCTTGACCTCGAGTTGTCACTGGTTATTCACCCAATTGTTCTAAAATATGTGTACGCCAGAGTATTTGGAAGAGTTTTGAATGTATGCTAAAAGTAATAATACTTATTTGTTTCAGGAACAAATGAATTTTGAGGATGCTGAATGCCAAGACGTTGAAGAAGATGAGGGAGGAAATGAAGTAGAAGTTATTGAAGATTCTAGCGAAGTACCAAATCAGAGCGAACGACAGGAAGTCGGTGTACAAGAAGAAAGTGCGGAACAAGCTCAATCCGAAGCAACAAGTAGCGGCACCGATGGAGGTGCCACATGCGATGTTACTGTTTCCCAAGCATCTACGTCAGTGTCAGTTACAATGCCTTCGTCTAGAACGAGACCTGTTGCGCCACTTTCTCGACAGCAACAAACACACCTGCTTCTGCCCGAAGAAGGCGGCGACGATGGTGAGTCGCTTAAATTGAGTGATTAAATATAAAAACGCTTAGCCTTTAACATGCGAAAATTATTTTAAAATAATGCATTTTTACCTAGTTTTAGAAAAGAAGATAAATATTTGAATAATAATATATGCACGTGTAAAGAGTAGTTCCTTAGGCGAAGTATAGATGATACCATTAGTCGTTTCCTGTTATACGAACGCTTATAAGAAAAAGATTGTATAACAATCAATAGAAGATAGACGAGAGTCGTTAAACTGCATTAATCCAAAATTGATGTTTGACGAGAAGGGCAGTAAATAGTCATTTTATAGAATAATGATTATTAGTTTTTGAAGTAAATGAATGTTAAACGAGTCAAAATAAGTAACAATTGAATAAACCCTAAACAAAAACTAAAACGTCAATTAATTTTTATTTAGTTTAATGAATAAATGTCCGTTTTGTTCTTGTGTTAAAGATATACTTGCTTTTATTTATTTTGTAAAATACCTATTTTATTTCTGGTACACGTTTTATCTTTTTCGCTGTCGGATCATTTGCAGTGATGGAATATTCTTAGTTTTTAATATTTACATTTTAATGAAGTAGATATGATTATTAAAATAAAATATAACAATTGTTCAATGTGTCTTCTTTGGACTCGAATGCAAGCATGATATCTACGAACTATTGAGTTATAAACACGGGCAATTATTGCACAATCTCGACGAATTTCATTTAGTATAATTATTATTTGGTTAAGTAATCGTTCGTGTACATTTATTTCGACACTGTAAACCAGTTGCTTCAAATGCCCTCAAAGAAAAGTATCCAAGGAATTTGTGTCGGGAGATCTTGGGGGCCAAGCAATAAAACCTCTGTGACTATTGTTCAGGAAAATGTGCATTCAACCATTGAAATACATTTCTGCTGTGGTGAACTGGCGCGCCATCGTGTTAAAACCACATTTGTTGAAGTATGTTCGATCTTCACAGAAAGTGCTTCATATAAAAAAGTTAAACAGTATTCTGGATTTAATCTGTGCGGTAAAACTTTTAATTGAAGCAGTTCTCTTTTGAAGATAAGTATTCTCACTAAAACGGTATTGGAATCGCGCTTGTGCTTCAGCATGTGGATTTTGAAGACTCTACAAATGGTAATTATGACTGGATTAATACCATCTTTAGTAAATTGAACCTTTTTTGTCCATAATATAATAGTTAAAAATATCGGATTAAGTTTTTGTAGCAACCGAGTACAGAACTCTATATGCTGACTGTAATCTTCCAGTTCTAATGCTTGGATGCGATGGAACTGTGCTGCAATACATCTATTACTCAGGGTGGAGTTATCCAATATGGCATTGACTACATTTTCTTCGTTGTTCACAATATTTTCTATAGTGTGATTATCTTGATTATTACGTGAAACAACAAGTGAACCAGTTTTTTTGTTGTGTGAGTTAAGTATGTGGCTAAAAAAATAATTTAACAAAACGCTAAATGACTTTCTGCTGTTTCATTTTTCATAGTGACCTCCAATTCGAATACTTTACTGCTAAATTAAAAATATTGTGTTGGCAATAGTGTTTAGTACGTGTTACATCACGCTAATGGAATCAATAAAAATACGTGAAGGCTGAATTCATTGTTGTAACAAGTGGATTAGCATTTATATGAAAGCATTGAATTTGAGACGTATCGGAGATTTTTCTAGCGTGTTAACAAGGGAAGTATGGCAATAGAATGTGAATACTAATCATACTAATCGACTTTTGGGCCTAGGAACAAGAAATTGAGTTAAAAACTAATAAGCAAACTTAACATTATAACTTATTAGAATTGTCATTTTACATTTTATATCACCAGCCATGTTAAATTTAGTAATAGAGATGTTACTGGCAAGCGTTATCGTGCTAGTGTCGAGTATAATCGAGTTCATATTTTTGTGGTATTAAGAAAAATAAGCTTGGTATCTTAAAGTAGAGATTTGACTTAAAACTTCGTAATTAGGCTGTGGCCAGATTCAACGCCCGGTTACCAGCTTTCTGTACCAAGTCGTAAATATTTATGGGCAAAGTTTCCGAGAATATCAACTGAATCGTTCAAATTTGTGTACGAAAGTTATTAGGCAAATAACTTTGTACGTAGCTTTAAATTGAGTTAAAATTTGCCCAAGAAACACGTTCAATTTTTTGATAACGGATTAAAGGTTTGGGTACCTATAACTAATTTTAAATGATTTAGAACTACAGTTTAGGCTCTACATTTTATTCGTTGTATTGAAAATTATTGTAAAGAAAAATAGTCACTATCTATAAATAAGAACTCTGCAGTGGCTTTTTATTCATTTTATTTCTATAAATTTTAGGTATCGTTCCGTCAACTCCAACTTTATTTGTACCTCGCAGATCAGACGGTTTTGGAGAAGCTGTGAGTTCCCCTAATGTCCCCACAAGCGGTCGTTTTACTTTTAACGAATCTGGCGGTCAGAGTAGTGCATCTAATGAAGTGATTCCAGAACAAACACTAGAAGCAAATTTAGATGATGATAGTACTGGTCGCAGTGTACCAAGCACACCACTTCAAGCATCACCGCAAGAAGCTGGCCCTAGTGGCGAAGAGCAGTCTTCTCATCAAACATTACATACTGACGGTAAGTTAAGCTGTTTTAACGGCCGTATGTACTTTGGAACAAAGAAAAGTTTATGTTACATTGTTAAACGGAAATTATATATTGTTATAACTTATCCAAAATGTTTCAATTTAATATATGGTTAAATAAATACAAATAAGATCATTCGTTATCTGGCAGTTAACAGGCAGACCAATCATAAAGAGAAATCTGTATATTAAAATTATATTGAATCTGTTGTTGGATGTATCGTATATGTATTGCTTATTGCGCAATTACCAAATTGATAACGATCTCTTATCAATTCGGTAATTTTTTAAATAAATTTATATTATACTAGTATATTACTATATTAGAATAATTGCCTTTGTCGTTTTATTTATTAATTGCTCATAACAGAAAACGTATTAAAAGGGTAAAAGGGTAAATGTCAATTTGAAGTTTTTTATATCCACTCATTGCATTTAGTTTTATATAATGTGTTGCTCTCGTCTAAACACTTGTTACAATGCAGGGGTTGTATGCAATCCATTTGTTTTGAGCACTCTATATCTAACGTGTCTCCATGCAGCTTCAATGATGTTACCAGCTTGTAATCGAATAAATTCCATTGCCTTGCTTTTTTCTTTACGTAATGTTTAATGACCAGATAAATACAACAGCATCATATTATTACACTCTGCAATATTTAATGATTTATTATGAACATAGTGCCCGCCTAAAATTGAAATTGCTGCTCTTTCAACCATCGGAAAAATAATCTGGAAAGAATCTAATTTTTCCCAATTTTTGGACAAGTTTCGTTCACTAAACACTTTTCATCGTGTTTCTAAACATCTGACAGGACTTAAAGAAACTTCTTGGCTAAGTCATTTATGTTTTTTACGTCTAAGGGGATTCCGAAAACATGGGCTGCTTCGTTTACTCGCATCTCGTTGCTAGTATTAGTTTGAATCGCTTGTACTAAATTTTGTTAAGTCCACAGTCGTTGAGGCCTACCATTGCCCTTCCGGGGCGAACAGAACATTCCTGGAAGGTCAATAGATGAAAAACAATTTAACAAATGCGAAACGTGTCGGTCCACTGCTGAACGTTCAATATTAGGTTCAAATTTATGTTTTAGAAAAGAAATGTTTAGATTATTGCTGCTACATTATTGTTTTCTTTTTTAACACAAAATAAGAGGGCAAGAAATCCAAATATATAACGGTGTATATGTAGAATAACACATTCTTCTTACGCACCTGCTATATCGATTTTATTGAACAAAACATTTCGTGATTTGTGTATTTCTATTTCAGTTTATTATACATTGTTTATTTTTGCCCACAGGAGAAATTCCTTCGATAACAGTAAGTGGTGTGGGTGACGAAACTGAGCAGGCACCAGAGGGTAGCTCAGGTGAATGTATGGGACCTCCTTCAGTTGCCGGCACGTCTACAGAAACTCAAGGTGGGGAACAAACTGAAGAAATGCTCGAAGGTGAAGATGGGGTATGACGTTTCTTAATTGCTAATTGGATAAGTATTAGGTTTATCTCCGCAGGTCAGCTCGGAAGGGGAGAAATCAATGGCAACGAAGGAAGGTGGTAGTGAAGAGGAAGGAAGAGAAGCAGAAGCATCTCCCAGTACCAATACAAGGTCTAAAGCCGCTACGACTAGAGGCTCTGGATCAGGTCGTAGATCGTTAAGGCAAAGTCATATGCGTGGTGGCGAAACGAGATCTGGACCAACTCCGATAGTATGGGGCGATCAAAGAGACAATAGACAAGGTACAAGTTTTGCTTTATAAAAATTATAGTGTTTAAGATGTTGAAAAAGAGGAAGTTAGAGGAACTGCAGTTTGATTGTTTCATACTATTACGTTGTTGTGGTTCATGAATTAACGTTATTAAAGTAAACCTGTTCCATTGGAATTTTTTTTGGCTGTTATTACAATTATTTTCTATTTTTGCAAATAAGCGTCATTACCATGCTCTGCCTTCATATGGGAAGAGTAGCTGAACTACAAAGGTTTACAACCATATTCTCGTGCATAAGATCCCATAAAAAGAAAAACGGAAAACAATGTCTAAAAATGTATGACCTCCATGTTAATTTTTGACCCGTCGAGGCTGGTTGGTTACCTGCCGTGAAACATTTTTGTTTTACTGGAGATGATTATGGAATTCAGAAATATGCTAATGTTCGTTGTTTACCAAACCGATCGGATCTCAAAAATCATGTTAAATGTCACAAATAAATATTCATTATTATTAAAAACTTATTTCTGTTGCTTTATAGATTGTTATAATTATTTTTTATTTTATGTATATACCCATAAAATGTTTAACTTTCAATATTCTTATTTAATGAAATAGTAAAAGAAGCACAAATGTAGAACTGTCTGAATAAAATGGGACAGTTTTGTGTGTTTACAATCATTATCGAAATCAATAAATTACGTGTTTTTATTTATTTTTTAAACATTGTATTTCAAATATCTGAGGATTTTTGAAGATTCCATTGTTACATTACAAGCGATTTTTCGACACACGTTTCATGTTACTTTGTGTACCAGGTGTGTCGGTAATTCTTTTCCGGTTTTTTCGCTAAAGAAAACACGTTACTTAGAATGGATAGTTAAAATTTATTTATTCAAAGTATTGGCCATTTGATTCTATACATTTTGTCCATCTCTCAGGCAATTTATGAATGCCATTCCAAAAGAACAGTTCCTCCTTTGAGCTAAACCATTCATCGAGCCATTTTTTAACTTCTTCGAAATCGGCGAAGTGCTGCTCTGCAAGCGCGTGCCCCATCGATGCGAAAAGGTGGTAGTCGGATGGAGCCAGGTCTGGAGAGTACGGCGGGTGCGATAAAACTTCCCATCCAAGTGATTTCAACATTTCTTTGACTGGTTTTGCTGTATGAGACGGCGCGTTGTCATGTTGCAAAATCACTTTATCATGTCTTTCAGCGTATTGTGGACGTTTTTCGATCAATGCACAGTTCAAATTGATCATTTGTTGTCGGTAGCGATCACTATTAACTGTTTCTCCCGGTTTCAACAGTTCATAATATACGACACCAATCTGGTCCCACCAGACACAGAGCATGGTCTTGCGACCAAAGCGATTTGGCCTTGCAGTCGATGGGCCAGCTTCGCCAGGTGATAACCATGATTTTTTTCGCTTGGGATTTTCGAAATAAATCCATTTTTCATCACCCGTTACTATTCGATGCAGAAATGACTTCCTTTCATACCTTTGAAGCAGAATTTCACTAACGATTTTTCGATTTTCCATTTGTCTGTCATTCAATTCATGTGGCACCCATCTCCCCATCTTTTGGATCTTTCCCATAGCTTGTAATCGTTCACAAATTGCTACTCGGCCCACATTCAACTTTTCTGCTAATTGTTTTTGAGTTTGTGTTGAGTCTTCATCCAATAGCTCCTGCAATTCCGCGTCTTCAAACGTTTTCGGCCTACCAGGACGTTCTTTATCTTGAACGTTGAAATCACCACATTTGAATTGTCGAAACCACGTTTCACATGTTCTTATGGTTGGAGCATGCTCACCGTAAGTCTCTACTAGCAAACGATGACTTTCAGCGGCTTTTTTCTTTTGATGAAACAAGAAAAGTAATGCGTGCCGCAAATGCACGTTTTCAGGCACAAAACTCGACATTTTCAAAAAATTATAAATCTATAACGCTGTTATTTTGGCGGAACGTAACTTGTGTAGTTTTAAGGTTAATGTCAGTAGAATAAAATTACATATGTATCAAATCATAACATTTCATACTTATGGCCAGTGACATCTGCCGGAAAAACCGGAAAGGAATTACCGACACACCTGGTATGTTGGTGTATGTGTTAGTATACGTCACACAACTGCTACTCTTATACCATTTTGTGAAAATGCCTAATGCATTTTCCATGTGTATTATTTTCAAGATAACCGTGAAATCTAATGACATTCTTCTTCACAATTTAGATGACAGCTTAAGATTGGCAGGTGAAAATGTATGCGTTTTTGTTCAAAAATTAAGAAGTCTAATAATAAAAGCAGCTACAATAAATGTAGAGCGAGCTACTTCATTTTTAACTCGACGGAAAATTTCTTGAATTTTTCCTATTATCCTATATTTCCCATATCTTCGGTAAGTTCTTTTCGTTCTTCTATACACAGCTGGCCCAGATTTTATCTATTAAAATGTCACTGGCGATTTTTAATTTTAGACAAGAAAGTTTTAAAAATACAGGGAATATTTTCAACAAAATAATATTCTTTAAATATTTTAAAAATGAGTTTTACATTTTGGTACTACTGGTGTGATAAGCTATTTAATCCGGCGATGGAGCTTTTTTAAAAAATATTTTCTACACCACTGATTGAAATAGTTTTGCCATTTTCTACGATTTGCAAGGATTCGACTAATGGTGAAGACCTTTCCAATGTTGTGATGATATTCGTTATTACTTACGAAACTATTCTTGAATGTTATTAAATGGAATGTTACAAACGTTCATCTTAAACATAAAATCCCCTATAAAGTGTTTGACTGCGTTTTTTTCCATTTGTGGTTCGCGCTATTGACATGTTCTTCGTATTCACACGAAATTTGTCGTATTTGATCTTTTAATTATTGGTCACCAAGCAATAATTTTGAAGTATTTTTTCACTCATATTTGCTACAAAAATTCGGCAACGTCTGGCGAATCAAAATGATATCTGCAGACTGATATTCTTTACGCGATTGTTAAGATTCTCCCTCTTAAGTATGTCCACAATAAATGTTTTTATTTTTTACGGTGCATGGTGTTATCGGAATATTACATCACTCGTGGTCTGGCGTCGGCTTTACGGACCTTAGTGATAATACTGCCGTTGTTTTGAGACTCATGTTAATAAGTAAAGAACGTCCGTATATTGCAAATTCGTAGAAAATATACCTTTTATATGTATTCAAATCCCATTTTCGAATATCAATACCACTCGTAGAGGTTATTTATTTTGTATATAAAATTATATTTCGTATGTTAGACATATGTATGTCCTTGCTTTAAGGAATTGAGATGAACATAAAAGGAAGCAGTTTTGTAGTAGCAGGACGAAGTCAAGTGTCATTGGCTTTAATGTGATGTGTGAACTTATTGCGAGATTGATTTCAACAAGCAGATGTAGCCTAATTAGCACAAACATTTTTGTTTCCCTCCCCAATTGCCATATTCGTTAGATCCATCGGTCCAGAGAGTGATGAATTCGTTAGCTCTAGTGTTGAACTCGTCGATGAAAACAAGAACGAGTCAATGATTTCCATTGTAAATTAAGTGCTGAATATAGGGGCCAGTCGATAAACTTAAAGCACACACACACATAACTTACCGATGAATAAAGGAATACGCCTTGTTTGTAGGTATCGATGACGTCACTATTATTTCCCTTTACTCATTTATCGCGAAAACGTTATGATATACACACAATAGATAAGTATGTTTATGTATGTCGGAAAAAATCGCCTTTAGGTTCTTTAAGAACAAATCAAATTGTTTAGGTTTTTTTTTCTTCTTATTGTTCAAACAAATAGCAGCTACAAGGAAATAAAGTGGAATACGTTCTAACCTGTTAATTAGATGATTCTGTTGGATGAATGAAATGTTTTTATTATGGATTGAAAAAATTGTTTCTGATAAAAGTTTTTGTTAAAACAAATAACATACTTTAAAAAAAAATTTATAAGGCTGCGTCAAGTAGCTGCTTTTTATAATCTTTGAAGCAGAATTTTTTAAGTTGCAGTTGTGTTGATGTTTTTCTTACCACAATGGAGTATTCAGAAGTATATAATTATCAAAATGATATTTCTTACAGAGTAATAAATTTCGCAATTGTGCTTTGTTAACTTGTTAAATGTATCTTTTATTTTGAATGAAGATACTTTATTTTTATTTGAAAAGTCTATTCTATCTAAAGTTATTTGCGAGTTTTACTAGAAACACAAATATTTATATAAAGATTATTTTTTTTTATAAATCCTCAATAAAAATATCCTCTTGTGACAGCTATTTGGCAACACAGTATATATGTAAAATGTAACACACAGAAAGACCTATACGATGGGTGATTGAAAATCCTATATTTTCTATATCAACGAATGGAGTTGGCAATAGCTATCAATAAAAAAAATTCTAGTTGGAACTTAATATTTTCGAAATAAGTTCTGTGGCCAGAAACTTATTTTTAGCTTGCTTTCGATTTTTTAAAATCAAGTAGGCCTTTACAATTGAGCGAAAACTATTTTTGTTTCAAGTAAAGTACCTTTTTCGTACATAGTATGACAAAGTGTAACTGTTCTGTTATGGCGTTATATCAATGTTGTGAATGATCGGCCTGTACTGCTAAAATTCGTTACTTGTCTATTTTAGGGACTGGTATGGCAGTACCCAGCACGCTGGGCTATCAGTTTTAGGGTACCGAATTCGAACCTGGGACCCGCAACTCTCAGAGTAAGATTTTCCGGAGTTTTCGTTACTCCAAATGTGAATGCTGAGGGCGTAGGTGTAATGATAACCCATGGTCGTCCTCTGTAGTTAGCAAAATCTGTTGGGGGGTGTTATTATTATTACTACTTCGTTTCAGGGAAAGTACGCCGATGTATATCTAAGAAAAGTTACTTAGATTAAAAAGCTATGGAGTTATGCAAATGTTTAGAATAATCGGCCTATTCTGATAATCATGATGGGGTCACAATAGGAGAAAAATGTTCAGAAAATGTGGGTAACGCCATAACTTCATTTTGAATAACTTTGGTAGGCTGTGAACGGAAAAGGTACTTTACTTGAAACAAAAAAGTTTTTGCTCTTTACAGTTGAACAGCCTACTTGATTTTTAAAAATCGAAAGCAAACTAAAAATAAGCTTTAGATAAAGTAGGACTTATTTCCCAAATATGAAATTCCAGCTCAAAAATTATGAACCTATTGTTAACTCCATCCGTGTATAGTATTTAAACAATCTAAAAAATTTTCGAAGGTGTGAAATTACTTATGTTCATTAAGCACGTTTTTGTTAGATTATGTTCATTGTCTCGTATTGTTTTCATCAGGAGTATATATGTTCATTTCCAAATTATTAGTTCAACGTGTAATTTCTTCAAAAGGTTTCTTCTTGATTATTTATTAAGTACAAATAAGGTAATTTCAACTGATGGCGTTGGTTAACCTAATACCAAATATTGTTTTTTTTTGTCCTAGTTTCATTTCTTCGCTAAATTGTAGGCTGATAAGACGGAACGTGGATCGAGATTTTCTAACATGCATTAGTGTGGGCGAATGTCCAACATTGAACAACAAATATATTGTTTACAGGTGAACCCATATTGCCTATTCATGGACAACAAAGTCGTTATTGGTTTACCGAAAATTATAACTCTAGTAAGTAAAATCGTTGCTATATATATATAAGTTAGTCAACGCAATGGAAATTCGAATTGACCAATTTTGCCCTCAGAAAGTACTGTATATATATATGTCTCATATTTGTTATACTCTGAGGCTACTTAATAGATATCGTTATTAAATAATCTTTTTTTTGTTTGGTAAGGTATGTTCATCATTATCATAGTCACCGTAAATGTCGTTTGTTCTTGTTAGCATTTCTGGCTTTCTAAAACTTCATAGATATTAACTTGGTTTAAAATTGATTAACCTAATTAATTTGCAATAGGTGACCGCTTAACTAACATAGTCTGTCCTAAGATTATGCTTGTTAACCGATCATCGATTTGCCATAGACTTTTATGGGGAATTTAATAATTCCTTAATTCTTAGTAATTTATTTTTTTTTATTTATGGCCCATTAAATTACCAATGAAATGTCTATTGCCTTTCTTCTTTTTGCAGGATTTTTCAAAAGTGAATAGCATTGTTGTAGAGATCCCCAGCTCTATTGGGCTTAAGACCGTAGATTTCTCCCATCCTCCCTAAAAATCTTTAATAACGAATATCACTGTTCATTGTTCGAGTGTTGGTTGTCCGAACGTAAACATCCTTCACGAGTGTTCGTTGTCCGGTTTGTTCTTACTTCGGATTGTTTGTTAACCGGTCATCCGCTACATTTGAAATACAATTGCGTAAAAGTCAATCTTTGATAGGTATTTCACTATAAATTGCAAATAATATAAAATTGAGATCTAAATTAGTAAAATGTATGCAAAATTTAATGTTGTTTTTAAAATTTTATAAATAAATATTCGCTCATCTTCTCCACCATAAAGTTAAATAAAAAAACTGCTTCACTGTTGAATCGGTCGAGAATGTAGTAACTAGTAGTAGACTATCTCGCATTGCATATTTTCCGTAAGATTGACTAACTTATACATATTCAAACAACGATAAAACGCAAAACATTAAATGAATTAATCGGCTTATCACGGAGTTGTCTTATGTTGCTTTGATGAGAGAATTCAGTAATAGTTTTGAGAATTTCTCATTGGTCGTTTCTGAGGTTTAAGAAGTCAATATGAAAGTGTATTTTCATGGGTATTATTGGGGCATCTATATAGTGAATTCGGCTAAAGATGGCTAGAATAACTTCTATAAATGATACTTTCGAACCGTTGTGTATGTATGTTTAAAAGTGTATACATTCTACAATAAAAATCAAAGGTGACTTCGTTTTCCAAGGCTTTAGCTTTAGAGTCTAGATCCTTTTAGATGTTTGTTGGTATTCAAAAAATATCTTCATCTTTATTTTTCCACTAAATATCAAGACTACTATTTCACCAACACCTTACACATAGATTATGCCTCTATTATTTAGTTTTTAGAGCAGATCGGCAGCAATACCGATAAATATGATTTGCTGAAGAGATACTATCTTCACAGTAAAATACTGACTCCCGGAACTGGGAAAAGTTAGTTACAAAATAACCGCTAAAGAGAATTACAACTTTTAGTACTGTAAAAAGTATACGTACTTTTTACTCATACAAGCCAGTATTCTTCTAATTTACTTGCTAACGTTATCTACAGATATGATTTTGGAGGTCAAATCGAACAACTTGTTTAAACTGTTATTTGCAAAATTGTAGGTTGGTAACAAACTCAGTTAAATTTATATGACGTGAGGAGAAACGTCATATCTTCATTTAGTTCTTGCCACATTTTGTGATTATCGTATCGTTATTCATGCTGCCTCTTGTCCACAGATAGCATGGATAAAGAAACGTCGATCGCAAATAGTGACGATTCACGATGGAATTTAAAGAGAGGTTGTGCTTACTTAGCTGTGAAAGTCTACGAGCGAATTAGGGAGATTTTTTCCAAATTTTTATACAGTCAAAACTAAAAATTAACTTAGTTAATTCATTAGCACGGTCTTCTTTTTCTTTTTACTTTTTGTTAGAAATACGGTTTAGATTAGTCGCTTTCTTTGTATCTTTTATTTAGTATTACATACTGAGTTTTTATGTTAAGTACACTTTTCTTTAACTCCAATTTTATGCTTAAAGATGGTTTTTATGAAGATACAGATTTAAAAAATCGTCCAGTATTTACTTTAGGCATTAGTTGCTTTGCAATTCTGTAGACTTAAAAACCATGACCCGTTTCCAATGTAGTTCAAATTATATGCACTCTTTATTATCATATTCGCCATTTTCTGCAAATAATAGAAACTAGTTTTTAATTTTTATTTAAATGCGCCTTTATTTATGACTTAGTAATACTGACGTTTTACAGAAGGACAGAGAGGCCGTGGTCAAGGGAGTTATTCGCCTAGAGTAGCACGTAGAAGCAGAGGACGTATGCCGAGACCTTATGGCGGAGGCAACAGATTCTGAGGTCGACGTAGATGCTCGTACATTACTTCATTCCACAAATTTAGAACGTTTTAATTAAGTGTACTACATGTATCAGCAACATATGAAACAGATACGCAGATTACGCAGTGAGAAGCGTAATTATGTGAACTTTAAATTTCTTTTAGCATTTTACGTTTTCCGAAGTAATTTACTTTTCAAGAACGTTATATTTCCTAAGAAGTCAGTTACTTTGGAGCTATGTAGTAGAAATGTTCTCAGAATAATTTGATGTATACGAGGACAGCTAACTTTATAGAAATATTTATAAAATAGATATTCATATATGTAAAAGTTATCGTTGCAGTAAGCTTGGAGAGGTTATAATATATTCAGATTTCTATTTTAATCCAGAACTTTTTTTCCTTTTTATCTTCATTATTTCGTAAGGTACCAATTCATTACTTAATGGCATCAGGTGAAAAATAGTTTCCTTTACTTTCTATATTGCGTCTATGTATTATTTTGTAGATAGTAGCTTACTGTACATTCATTCTAAATATCATTCTTTCATTCTTATCGAGTAGACTACAGATAAGTAATAATAAATATAGAAGTGGAAATGTGAAATTGGACAACTGTGGAAGACAACATGAGAAAAAGCGAACGAGTGTTTATTAATTGTAAAAAATTAATGTATAAGGATTTTCTCTTCTATAAAATTTCTGATTATTTTATAATTGTTTCGATAAAAACGACTGATTTCCGTGTAGAAAATGCGTGTTTTGTATTCCTAGTTTTACTTTTTGTAGCAGTGTCTCGTTTCACAGCACTTTTCAGTACACGTATTTTTATTTTCAAGTGGTGCAGTGAATCGAAACTTTTGAAAAGAAATGGTGTTAGAATTAGTATATATAAGATATATTATTTAAATGTAAGTTTTGTTCAAAATATAAGATTACCATTCTACAAATTTGTCTCCTTTTTATTTTGTTTTAAATTAACAAAATTAATATTTATTAATTATTGGTGCTAGAAGAATAGTTATATACTAAAATAATTTACATACTACAAGAATCTGGCTAGTCTTTAAAAACAATTGTAGGCCTGCTGCTGCTTCCTTGGCTAAAGTTTTTGAATTACTAATCTAAATAAGCGGGTCTCCTATACCACGAGAATCCACCTTTGTACATCTTGGCATAGATTTACGTCACACAGTTCTATCGTAATCAACAAAACATAAACATGTCGCTGTACGTGTAATAATTAACATTTTCTTTCAAAAAAGGGGTTGCAATACGAATATGAGAATTTGTACAATTTGGAGGTACGGTAGAAAGCACTATTTAAGACGTTTGTGTAAAAAAAATAATTACTTATTTCTACGCCCCAAAGATATTTGGTTAAAAGAAAGAATTTTTTAATAGGAAACGGGCTCTCTACTGCTAGATGGAACCTCATGCTCGATAGGTGGACAATGTGAAATTCCAAGAAGAGATGTGGGGGTGGCGCTGATGACCTATAAACTCGTAGACGCTTCGTTGTAACATTACAATACAATTAGCACAATATACGAAATCATTTCATTTGTATTATCCTAATAAAAATGTTTAAGTTTAGATTTTGAATTTGTTTTTAAAGTACGCGTCTATCGAAGTAAAAAAAAAACATTCCTAGATACCACCCGATGATTTCTACGCGAAATTGATAATTTTGGAATTTTTAATAAATTCCAACATAAGAAATATGAATTTCTCGTGTTTTACTCTAAATCACCTTGAAGACTTTTCAGCGCAATGCAAAGGCTTCAGTTACATGGTTTTGAGTAAAATCGGACTCGGAGAATCGATTCCCGTCACTCTCATTTACCTATCTCGTTTATTTTTCGAATTACTCCCCGAAAGAGGCTAAAGAGAAGGCTCAAGGTTTCCCAACATTCTAAAACGTACCGTAAGAGATAGAAGATTGGGGTAACTTTTAATGGATTCAGCGTATCGAAATCTATAAATGAAGTTGTTAGTTGGAGAGATATAGAAAAAT
Source organism: Oryctes borbonicus (assembly GCA_902654985.2). Classification (NCBI taxonomy): domain Eukaryota; kingdom Metazoa; phylum Arthropoda; class Insecta; order Coleoptera; family Scarabaeidae; genus Oryctes; species Oryctes borbonicus. The sequence goes on along the minus strand of LR736860.1, from coordinate 6,479,307 downwards.
TAAGAAAATGATGAAAAAAATTTCAACAACTAAACATGGATAAGCAAGGCCATGTACTTAGGTTCAGCAAATAAAAGCACAGAACGGCGTTTATTGGGAATACCTATTATAAACTAAAATGAGAATGATAAAATCTACCTGCGAATTCTACAGTAATCCAAGCGCACGGCTACGAGTGGTAGCAAGTATAGATACATCGTCTCGGGGAGAGACAAAACATAAAAATGTCGCTGTATATATACCTATACAGTAGTGGTAACTACGGTGTATCTATCGACTACAGTGTAACTTTCACCATGTTTAAACCTATTTTTTTATAATTTTAGCATTAGATTTATGTCGCCAACTACTGACGTTTGTGGCATTTGTATAAATCTGAAGCATAGAATTAGCGTTCATAAACATCAAGAAAAAGGTAATATATGGCCGAATTGTTAGTCGAATTCCATACAATGGCAAAAGAAAATCCTCTGGACAGCCGTTGTCTTTGCCTTACAATAAGTCCATCCACTACTAAAATCTCCAATTTAAGGTGTTTTTTTACTACCCAGCAGATCAATTTCTATGCATTTTGTTGCGTATATATGAAGAGCAAGAACCCGGTATTTTATACTTGATCTGAAGAACAGGCGGCTTTTGGCCCATCTTTGAATGTAAATGAAATTAAGACTCTAGGATGACCGTGAAGGCCAAATCAAAATCATATATAGTACATGCTTTGATTCATTGGCTCATAAATTCTCCAGCCTGTTTGCCGTTCGTGGCCACAGTTACCTATCAGTTGACAGATCATTCGGCAGAGTTAAGCAATTACTGAAGAAACGAAGAACTATTTTATCTGCCGAAGAATATATCGAATATTATTTACAAGTAGGTTAAGCTAAAAGGAAAAGACTGGTTTTTAAGACTTAAAAAGTCTAACAGATTAGCTTTATAACAAAATATCTGGCATGAAAAATTTCAAATGCCATCGGTTCAAAAAGTGTAACAAAAGCAAAGGATGCAAACACTGTAAAGGGTTAACCAAACGGAGAAAAAAAAAATTGTTTTAAATACAAAAGTATCGCTAACATCCGCATCACACAAATTTAATTAATTAATCCGGGACGGCGCTCTCGTACGCATGTAATTCCCGTGGCAAAGTTACATTCTTAATAAATTTCAAGTTTTCTAATTCAATATTATGCCCGGTTTCGTTTATGTGTTGGACTACAGTTGACGAATATAATCTGCGGAAACGGTAACACCTGATATGTTCCACGGCGGTTGCCACGGTTTGTTATTACCATATTTTGGTTTTATTTATAATTTTGTAATTTTTTAAATTTTATTTCCCAAACAATGTATGAAACAGGTCACAGAAAGAAGATACAAAACAATAAACATATGGCACATAAATAAAGTTGTTGGCTAAAGCACTTATTCATTGAATTGTAATAATTTGATTGTAACCCCAACTTAACTTTACTCTTAAATTTGTAGAAGCTTAGATCTTTAAGTGTTTCGTGGATATAAATATGTAGATGTCTTTTTTTACGTGTACTAACGGCCCAACGGTGAATTAAAAATATTCCACGGCTTCGTTACTATTATCTATTCGCCATAAAGGATGCAACGCGGTTAATTGCTTCCAAATATGTGTACGGTGGTTGGACAATTTTTTGGAAGTTGCCAAGACTTGAATGCCAAAAGTGCCACAGTGCCATGCACATGCCACAGTTTACTCTCTTCATAGCTTCTCTCTACACTATCTTAATGAAGAATACCCTATTGACAACAAACGAGAAAATTTATAGATATGGTAAATTTACTAAAAATAAAGCATCTCCCCTTATATGAATTGAATAATTCATATAATTAAACATACAGGGTTCTATTCTTTGAGGGGTTTTTATTATTTCATTATTACAATTATGTTATGAAATGTGTCATGTTTAAGTGAAGTTTCTATATTTTAAGTTTTCAATAAATTACTAATACTTTCAGCATACTGTAAATTCGATTCTGGATCTCGGGTATCATCTTATAAGGAAGCACTTTCTAAAAGGCAAATTACAGAACACAGTACTGCAATTATTATCGAATCTGAATGCATCCTTTTTTGTTATCAACGACAAAAATACTAAATAATATAAGTTAACAGTTAAGCTTGTGCACGTATTAGGCACGCACAGGAACTAAAGCCTAATGTCTTTGAATCAATTTACTACTAAAAACGGCATGCCAGCTAGAGGAAATATAATTAATTATTCATCGTGAATGCCAATAGCTGCTGATTAGTGAACTAAAATGGATAGATAGAATAAAATTTATTCTATGCACGGAACGGTTTAGTCATAGCGCTTTAATTGAAGAATTATGTATTACGAAAACGTATTTTAATTATCGAATTCCTAGTTCAGATTTCATTAAGTTTAACACATTGATTGCTGGTATATCGATATTTACATCACAAGGTTCTAGTTATGCTGTCATCGGCAATAATTTTTATTAATTGCGTGCCTAGTCGACATTTCTTTTCTCTGCATCGAATGCTTTTTCCTGCTTGACCATGTAGCTCTTCCCGCGTTTGCATTCCAGTTCATAGACGCCCTTCGTGTGCAATTTCATACAATTCTTGTATGGTAGGATCAATTGGTCTATATTTCTTACTGTTTTGCAAAGAGCGGTGATATTCTTCTCCTCTAGAATTTTCTTCAGGCTATTGGTAGCTCCGGCAATAAAAGATATTGCTTCCTTCTCCTTTGGTTAGCGTGGTCTTAGCATGTCGTTTTAGATCCAATTTACTTAAAAGATAAAAAACAGCCGAATGAAAATGTTTTATATAGCCCTGGAAATTTTCTTAGGTATAATAGCGATGAGCCTTTCGATCGACTGTTGACTTTCTGTGTATTTCGTTTTGGGAAATAAACATTTATTATTGTCATTATATTGTTGAATGGGCTCGACGGGTTTGACGTGCCAAACGGGTCGCCCCCTTTATTAAAAAAAACCCAGCCCGACCCGCATTTGGAACACTTCGGTCCAACAAATAAGAAATAGATTAGTAATACATAGATGTCTACAGATAATTTAGCGGAATGATCGATTCTTTTCGGCTTTCGTTTTGCTTAAACGGTCAAACGGGCCGAACAGGTCGCCCCCTACATTTAAAGAAAACTCAACCCCACCCGCATTTGGAACGCTTCGGATTAACCCGACCCACGTAAGAGTGATAATTCGTTTCTTTTCGGCTTTCGTTTTTGCTTAATGCATACCATTAAGGCGTTTATAGTCTTTGATTAAACTTGAAATTAGCTTACACGTTCTTAATTTTTTCTTTTGTGAAACTTTTTCATGATTACCAGTTATATTTCAAAAAAAAGTGACAAAACAAAAATTTATATTTGGAAGAATAAAAACATGGAATAATCGGGGATATTGCTTACTACTAGGTGTCTCACCGGGAATTGAGAAATTCTGAAAACTGCAATACACTAAAGCTAACATGTGCCATTGAACCAAAATATTTCTAATAATGGCTACCTATAGCTGTCCACTTTGTTATTTTAAACGGAACAGCCTATATAAAAATATTGAATTTGTCGAAAATATTATACAGCGTGTCCCAAAATTACGCTTAAACTTTCAAATCGAAAAGGTTGTAGTTATAAAAAAAAAGCCAAATATTTCAAATATTGTTAGAAGAAATCGTAAAATTGAATTAGGAATTCAAAAATGTAATTGTATATAAGGTAGTCCTTTTAAAATAACAAAGTTTTCGGATATTTCCGGTACAACCGGAATTGTCAGATTACTAAAAATATTTTAGTTCAATAGCACATGACGGCTTTAGTAATTAGCAAGTTTTCAGAATTATCTAATGTATAGTCTTTCATACATCGATCGATGCAGTTCCCGGCGAAACACTCTGTATACATATATGTTATAATGAAAGGAGGAAGTAACGATATTACTTTAGAAACGCTCACCAGTAATCTCGAATGGATATCATTACATAATTATAGTATTTTTAAGAGCGATTAAAACCCTACCTCTCTCAGTGAATTAAATCAGTTGCAAACAAAAATGAATGATAATATAGTCAACGTTATGTAGCAGATGCTGATGATTGCAAGGACATTTAAGTATTTACAATACGTTCCATATTTATCAAGTTTCGAAGTGTTTATCCCACTGCATGATATTGCGATATTATCATCGCGACATTCTTAAAATTGCCAAATATTTTTCAAGTGCTGAGGTCTTATATGAAATATAAAGGTGTTAAATTACCTTAAGACGTATCGACCTCTCAAGCGTTGTCGAATATATCACTACCATTCTAATTACCAAGATCATTATCATCACATTGATGCGTTATGGTAAAATTTTGATGTAATTCTTTTCATTAAAACGTTAGAATGTTGGATGAGTAGCGCTAATAATATTTTTAACAGTCAAAATCATGTAATAAAAAAGTAGTATTTTAATTATGTAATTTTTGCAACAATTTTGCCGGAAATTTTATTTTGCTCTGCGGTCGTTATTACCGTACTTTATATTATTTTAGTTTCAATAAATACGAGGGCCAAGCCGATACGGAGGTAGCGTCTTAACAATTACTAAATGGTATTATTGAGATATGAGATTGCTATTTTCGTCAAATTTGATATTTGTTATTGCTGAAACAGTGATAGTACAAAAATATTTACAGTGAGTTAAAAAAAAAAACAATTCTGTGAAAAAAAATTGAAATTTTAGGTGAAGGTTTTCATTAGATGATTCTTGGTAATGAAGCACTTATCAGAAAGAACTGTTTGCAACTGGTTTGTAGAATTTCGTTGTGATCGTATCCGTCAGTGAAGAATTTCTTGATTTTGTATGAACATATAAGTATGAAAACGATTTATGCCCAACGGATTCCGCATAACTTTACACACAAAAAAGGTTCATGTTAATTGGTGTAAGGAACAATTCGATAGAGAAACTTGAAAAATCTTGAATAAATTCGTACGAGTCGGAAATTAAGGAACAATCAACTGTTTGGGTATTCCCAAATGAACTGTATCCCTCGTATTATTGAAAACAAAGAAAAACGGTTAACATATTTAAGAAAGTTATTTGAAATATGTTCAAAGCAGCATACCATTCTCTCCTTCTGTTTCTCAAATGCCGTCAACCAATCTTCTTTTGGAATATGTGCAAAATACTGACGAATGACCGAATCAATTTCTTTCTTAGACGAAAATCTTGTACTTCGCAAATGGTTTTTAAGTGCACGAAACAGACAAAAGTCACACATTGCCTAATCAGGGATGTCCTATTACTTTACTTTTGGATCGGGAGAGCTGCAGTATGAGACTAAGCGTTATCATGATATCACATAATACCTTTCTGAGGAACTCTACTGAACACTTTAAGGAAATATTCTTCGTTTAGCTATAATAATGTAGGTTCTCATGGTTAGAGTCAATCAGAACTAAATGTGTTCTGGGTTTGGACTGTGTCATGGTAGTTAATCGAAAGCTCGACGTTTCGCCCACAATCATATGAGGCTTGTTCAGGAGAAAAAAAAAAAGTGGTAGGCTACAGTTAGCACGGTAACTCAATATGTAATGCGCTAGCGAGATCGTGGGTAGGCAAGGCATTTGGTGCGGATGGTATTACGAATACCATGCTAAAGCACCTTCCATAGTCTGCGATTTCCCGGTTGGTGAGCATCACTAACGCTGTTCTGACCAACTCCTACTTTCCCTCGATGTGGAAGTGTGCTGACATAGTGGTCTTTCCGAAAACTGGCAAGGACGCCATTTAGGTTATGAATCACGGGCCCAGTCTGCAGTCCTGCATGTCTAAGATTGTTAAAGCGAACGGAACAGTTCCGTTTTTGGACCCGGCTTTCGTCAGAGTTCCAACTGCTGAGGATCACTGAGACCATCAGAGACGCCATTCAGAACCAGAGTGCGGTTCAGGCGGTGTTCGTGGACATCACTTGTGCGTTTGATAACATGGATCAACTTAAACATAAACAGCAAAATGATCAGACTTATCGACAGTTACCATTGCGACCGCTCCTTCCAGGTAAAAATGGGTCCTTCAAGGATTGATGCTGACTCCGGAATTATACCTGCTAGATTCCTATGACATCCTCAAACAACTGGGACCTGAACTAGCAATATACGCCGACGACGTGGCCACATACGCATGCTGCAAAAACGAATAGTTCCTCACTCAAAAACTCCAACCGGCGGTTAACAGCTCCATCTCCTGGACAAAAAGATGAAAACTAGTCATAAATCCATCTAAGTGTAAAGCGGTGAGGTTCACTCGCAGGATCAGAGGAGCAGCAAATAACATCTGCGTCTACCCTTGAAGACAGAGATTAAATGCCTGGGTATCATGATGGACAAACTCCTGACGTAAGGAAAACAACTTCAACAGGTCGCGAAGAAGGTTACCATTGCAAGGGGCATCCTTTTGATCGGAAGACGCGGTGTGGTAGATCTTCGTAAAAAGATGCTGGTCTACACTTCCACCATTACAGCACCCATTGAGAGATATTGCTGCGAGAAGAAAGTTCTCTCCCTTAACTACCGGCAGCAAGCATAGGCGGTCAAGCGGAGATTAAAGGCAACATACACGTTGAGTTACCAGGCCTACCAAAAATTCTGAAGAAAATCGCAGTTAATGTTCGCTTCTGGCATGGTTTACATGCTAAGTTATGCGCGCATGAACGATTAGCCAGTCGGTATCGGATCGGAAATCTGCAAAATCGGCCGATTTCTTTATCGTTCGTGTGCGCTTTCTACTTGAAGTGTCGTCCTTATTGCTCGATTAATGGATCGGCCGATTAGAAAATCATTCATGAGTGCTTAGCCTTACCGTGATCAATTGCTTTTTGCTTAATTGGTTTCGCCCCTGGCGTGGTTTACATGTTGAGTTACCGTGCTAATCGTGACCTACCATCTTTCTTTCTCCTAAAGAAGCCTCATATGATTGTGGGCGAAACCTCGAGTTTTTGATTAACTACTATGTCAATAACCTCTTCATAGTCCATTTCTTCTTTGTCATAGATAGGAAATACACCTACTCTAATTAAAAAAAGACGGTGTCTACCATTTTTCAAAGGAATTACAGTTTCATGGCAAATTGCTTTTTGAAAATCAGATAACTGAAGCGGCAGAAAACGACTGACAACTTTTCTATTGTACTGGGCTCTGTTACCTTCTTCTGTGGGTTTTGTAAAACAAAAGTAAGACTTCATGAACGTAAAACTCTGTTTTGTGTTTGTTTTCAGAAGTGAGTTGCTGAAGTTGAACACATTGTCCTTTAGAAATTATTCTACCAATATGTTCAGAGAAAAAGATTTTCTTTTCTTGGCGTGTGTTGGTGCCCATTGCGGTCTTTGGAAGTAGTAATAAATTTATTATTTAGTATGCAATTGAGGGCTTACACAAATGTGAACAGGTGAGGGAAAAGAAGATCACGGTTAATTTTTTCTTAAGTCTGACCTTACTCTCTAGTAGAGCTTTACTATAAAATAAGTTTAGAAAGGAAAGAAGGAAAATAAAACACAATTGCAACAAATTATTTCCACTGAAGAGACCGAGATTCAAAACTTGCCGAAAGATTCTGATATCGCCGTCACTGGCCAGGATACCAAAAATAAAACTGAAAACAGTTGCAAATCTTCAAAAAGTTTGAGAAAAGTTTTGCTGTAGTTTTGTTAAGTTTTTGTTGTGTTTTTGTTTTGTCCGTTTTACAAAGTTTACTTTGAATTTATATAATCTAAATTTCCGACAAATTTTGTGACATCCAGGAAATACTATACCTCTTCGTTTTGTAAATATGAAAGCAGAAATCATCTAGTGGTTTGGCATTCGTGCATTCTGCAACTGGAGTTTGTGGAGCATAACCGATAATTATCAGTTTTGGAAAGAATATTCAACTTTTGACATTACTGGAGCAGGAAATATGTGTTTTTAGATAAACCGTTTCTTCACGAACAATACCTACCCTGCTAAGTGACGTGCGTAAAGCGAATTTTAGGTTTGTCGAGCACAATAATTCTCCAGAGTGACGATGCCGGTAACCTTTCACTTCTGCGACAGAAACTCAAGACGAGTGTGGGCCGTCAACTAGAAAGTCACCGATACCGATACACATGCAACATACGCGCTCGTGCAGAGGTCGTCTTTAATACCACACCAGTCGAACATTTAAATCCGAACGTGAATGTCATCGCACGAAAACCGAAAACGGAACCGTACCTGTGTGTATGTAGATGCGTGTATTTGATATAAAACGCGGGTTCGTACCGTAGTAACTTCTTTTCGTATTAGCGCGACGTCGTTTTTCGTAAATTGTGTGTTGAATTTTTTTAACTTTTTGTTGACATCGGCGGTGTGTAAATGAAACATCCGCATGTTTCTTTGATGTAAAATATATTCGATGGTTTCATTGCAGAATTCCAGGTAAGTTTATATAATTAATAGCGGGAATTTGGACTTTTCAAAACATGCTAACTGTGGAAGTAATACGACGTCATAGTTTCCGGACAGACAAGAGCTTTTTTCAATTTTATTTTGGCTAGCATGCAGATAATTATTTTCCAAACTAATTCCAAGAGGATAATGGCCTGTAACTGATTAACGCGCGCTGTGTGCAATTAACTTTTCGCGGCTGTTTATTTATAAAATTACGTATAAATATACAGTATAGTGCTAACTAGATTCTACAACATACGTACTGATCGTATTTGTAGTATTTCAACGAAATGAAAGTGAGCGTCTATACTGCAATTTAATTGTATATTTGCATGTGCTCAAAACGTTTATAATTCTATTATTATATTCCCCATTTCATTATTTTTATTTAATTTGATTTCAATGACATGTAAAAAAGGTAAAAGCATTGTATTTGCAATCTACAATTGCTTGTAAAATATAAATAATTCACGACGATGCAAAGATGTACGCTTAAAAACTGGTAAGATTCAATTAAAAGAATTTTGATTCTTATAAAATCAGCGGCAGTCTTGCAGAGCGTTTCAGAATTCTACGCACATAAAATAAATTGATCATAAGTATTCTTTTATTGCGACTTTCTTAATTACTTTTAGATTAAAATTCATTTTTTTTTGTGAATACATACCCTTTTTGTGTGTTTGGAATTTCATTCCTTATTAAATTAGAGAAAATGTTCTTAGGCGCTTTTAGAGTCCAGAGGCAAATCTTGTATAGGTAAAGTTATACTTCCGTATATATTAATTATGCTCATGCTGTACAAGGTGGGCCAAATTCGATACTTTTAATAGGGAACTTAAAGGAATTAGACAAAAACTGACCTAAGTTTCTGGAGCTCGATTTTAACGAGAAATCGATTGGTGAAATCCCTAGTTTTATATCTTCCTTAATATAAGAGATACAGAGCGTTTTCTTAAAATGTGCAATTTTTAAAAATCCGTGTAACTTTTTTATTTGTAAAAATGCTTGTTTTATATAAAAACTATATTCGGGTGCTTTTTGACGCAGAATCCTATGCTCTAATTTTTTCTTTTTTTAAACTCCTACTTTTTGAGATATTATCAAGACCTGTGCTTTTTTATATGGAACACCCTATATATTTTTACACTATTGAAAAGCATATAAAATTACTTTTAGAATGATATAACACACTTGATATTTTATTTAAACAATTTTTAAATTATTTGTTTTTCTTCATTTCACATTATTTTGAGATGGCTATGGATGGTGGTAAATAAGCAAATAAAAGATTTCAACAAGGCAGAAAAAAATTGTTTTAATATTAAATGTTACAAATAACAATTCAAACAAACTAAACTAAACTAAACTTTCATAGTTTTCATACATTTTTGAATTCTTAGATAATGAAAACACCAGTAATATTAATGAAAACTGACATTTCAAAACATTTAGACAATATAAAATAAATATGTGTATTGCTTAGTTACCATCCATAGCCATCTTAAAATAATGTGAAATGAAGAAAAACAAATAATTTAAAAATTGTTTAAATACAATATGTAGTGTGTTTATATCATTCTAAAGGTAATTTTATATGCTTTTTAATAGTATAAAAATATATAGGGTGTTCTATATAAAAAAACACTAGTCTTGATAATATAAAAAGTAGGAGTTTAAAAAAAGAAAAAATTAGAGCATAGGATTCTGCGTCAAGAAGCCCCCTAATATAGTTTTTATATAAATCAAGCATTTTCACAAATAAAAAGGTTACAAGGGTTTTTAAAAATTGCACATTTTAAGAAAACGCTCTGTATCTCTTATATTAAGGAAGATATAAAGATAGGGATTTCACCAATCGATTTCTCTTTAAAATCGAGCTACAGAAGCTTAGGTCAGTTTTTGTCTAATTCCTTTAGAAATATAAGTTCCCTATTAAAAGTATGAAATTTGGCCCACCTTGTACATGATACAGGTTTGCATATTTAAGCGAATCATGGTGTACATGTATTAATTTATTTCTAAATGTCTATCTTCAATATATGTCAACATTCTTTAATGCTCCCTATATCTATGTACGTAGTATAGTTCTTGCGATAATTCAAATGTGGATATCTCTTTAAAACCTTATGCCTGCAGATATATTTTTCATTTCGGAAAACCTGATTATATATATTTTGCTATAAAACGGTTCTCAAAAGCTGTCTAAAGTGACCATGATTTTCATCATTGCTGTCCTCATTCTCCAATGAGTAATGAGTAATCCCTCCGGATTACGGGTTATTTACTTTGGCTAGTAATGAAATTTTACGTCTCTAGGGACGTAAAGTAATAATACCTTAATACACCTATAGGTTTCAATATGTAACAGAAATTGACAACTTTCATAATTATATAAATATATAAGCAAATGTAGGTAAAAAAGTGCTCTCTTTCATACCGTGGGTAAATGTTGTAAACCGAGCCAAAGGCGAGGTTTGTAATTGCCCTAGATCTGCAAGAGCACTTTGAGGTTTGAATACAATTTTTTTTTAGCCAGTCTCATTTATTTAATTAATCCCAAAAATTCATTCAGACTGTGTTGAATGTACTAACGGCATTTGTCAATAATGTCACATTTAACTTACTTTCTTACCTAGGTGATAATATAAATAAAACATAAAACTTTCTTACCTCAAATGAGGTATGAAAGATTCAACTTTCTAACCGGCTGGGAAAAAAATGTTTTTTGTCAACTTTTGCGGTTTCAAATGTATTGTTAAACATTCTTATTTAGTTACAGCGTACCGGCGTAAATGTTGCAACATATGGGAAAAAATATTTTTTTTTGCACACTTTACGTGTCCACTTGTATGGTTGTAAATTTCAGAAATATGAATCGCCAAAATATAACATTAGATGACATGATATCCAAACAAGTTATTTCAAGAAGTTTAGAATTTAATTCTGGGGTTATATGCAAAATTTTGTGTTTTTTTTTGTCTAATAGTTCAACTGGCTGACACTCACAGTTTCGTCAATTCTCATATAATTAAAATTAAAAAGTATGTTTCCAGTTGGACAGTTGCCGTTGCAATGCATTGTATTTTTTATCCGAAACTAATTAGCAAACATTACTTTTATCGATAATTATATATTTTTTTCGTTCTTTTCTTTGAAGTAGAAGCCGTTAAATTAAATTTTTGTAATAACATCCGTCACGCCTCACAAGAAACGTCTTCAGACTTTCTTGACGACAGCTCTCCACATGAGTTAAACGACAAGTAAATGGAAACGCGCAAAAACACATGTGACATTTTGCTCGCTCGGTACAAAAGGAAGTCGTTTTTGCATCGTATAGTTACAGCGGATGAAAAGTGGATTTCTTTTGAGAACCCCAAGCGCAAAAAATCATGGGTAGACCCAGGCGCACCGTCCACATCGGACTGCAAGACCGAATCGCTTTGGCAGAAATACGATGCTCTGTGTTTGGTGGGGCCAAAGGGGCGTGGTCTATTATGAGCTGCTAAAACCTGGGGAAACGGTTGATACTAAATGTCACCAACAACAATTGACCGAAAGTCATTTTTCTTCATGACAATGCTCCATCACATACGGCAAAACCAGTTTGCGACACGTTGGAAGCACTCAGCTAGGAAGTTCTATTCCATGCGGCTGACTCGCCAGACCTGGCTCCTTCCGATTACCACTTATTTGCATCGATGGGTCACGCACTTGCTGAGCAGCGCTATGGTTCGTACGAAGACGTGAAGAAATGGCTCGATGAATGGTTCGCAGCAAAAGGGGAAGATTTTTATTGGCGTGGTATTTACAAATTGCCCGAAAGATGGGAAAATGTATAAAAGCGATGGGGCATACTTTGAATAAAGCACTGTTTATTATTCTTTCGAATTTGACATGTTTTTTTAGAAAAAAAAAATCCGCATTTCATGCTTGTACGCCTGGTATAAGCACCGACCATTTAGAAATTGTAATTTCAAATTATGCATTTCAAAAAATTTCTCGTATGTTTGCAAATAAATCTGCAAAAGAATTATAATGTGTATGGAGTGCATTTGTCTAATTGATTCAGAGTTAATATTCCGTGCTTGTTTTTTTCTCGGATTATTTTCTACTATTTGCAAGAGTACGATGCTTCTTCTTTTGCAACAGTGCGATTAGTTCTGGTTTTAAAACAGCCATCTATCATCTAACATTAGAAATATGTCTTAATGGATATCGCTCTTGACAAAGAGGTTGAGCATCGAAAGAATTTGATCGAGCTTTGCCGCAACACATGATCATGTCCATGTATTCTTCAAAAGTGTACGAAACTATTTTTAAAAGCAATTTTTAATAGTGAGAAACAACAGCATCAAACAAAAATATTAATCAGAAACACGGCAAACTTGCCATAATTTCATAGCCAAATATAGGTAAGCGTTTCTTGATAATATTCGAAACTAAAATACATTAACTTTGGTTCAGTTGTCTTCGCAGTTGGAAGATTAAAAAAAAATGTTTCATTTTAACTTTCAAGGTCCTGTATCTTGAAAACAAAAGGCACATAACGACAAGTCTACATAGTAATGCGTTTTAGAACGGTGTAAAGGGCCTGGATACATACAATCGGCATCCTTACTCATATGATCAAGTGGTGCTTTAAGTAGAACATTAGTACATGCTTGTAAAACATAAAATGTATCAACAGATCTGCGATTATATTAAGGCACCACGAAAGGTACTTGAGAAAGCAAAGACAGTAAATCGACATCGTCCTTGATCAACATAAAAAGAGTCTTTCCGCTAGCAATATCCGTACAGTGAGACAAGGATTCAAGATTATGAGAGGTACTTCAGAAATCTTTTTTGGACTTCTTCAAGTTGCAGTTAATGATCATGGTGGTGTGGATACCATACAGTAGAGGTATATTCCATCTTGGAGCAAACAAGCGAGGAGTATACAGCCTTTAATGCAGCATACCTAAAAATACTACTTGAGCAACATCGAACGCGACACGTACTTTACAAGTTTACAAAATATTTCTCTTAAATTCATATCTGCAGTTACTGCTTCCTAAGAGAATTACATCAGGGCGGAGGTACACTCCCGAGTCACTACTTACAGGTACCATTAACTGCGCTTCACCCTTTACGGCGAGGGGGTGATAGTAACAAGCTCATGGAACTCTTAACACATACAGTTTACCTAAAAAAGGCTTCTAAGATTATAACAAGCTTTAAAAAGCTTATACACCCCGTTGGGCCGTCACCACATAAAAAAATTGATATGTATAAGGGTGTGTTTATCGGTAGCGAAGCAGTGATGTTCAATAAGAGTAACGATATTAGCAACGATAAATGCGTCGAAATCTATGTTTCGCAAGCGTATCACTTTAACACTTGTCAAAACATTTTAATCGCAGTCTTTCTTTTTTGATTTTCATATTTTTGGTCCCAAATTGTGCCTAAAGTAAATTTTGCTTATTAAATTCTCGATATCTATTAAAATTAGAGCTGATCAAAGCAGATAATAAGATAGATTTGATTTGAGTTCGATTATAAATGTCCTTATCTTTGCTCACCATCGCTGGTCACAGATGACCGCTTCGCTAGTACTGTCGCTCTTATCGAGTATCTTAGCTTGCTTCTGTAACTTTGGTTGTGGCTCACTGACTGGCCCGTTTTGCTTAACTTATTAGCTCTTATCGACTGTCATAAACACACCCTTTAGAGCATACTATTGCTTGAATTACCGTTGTCATTTTTTATCATTTCATATCATGTCATTATGGCAGGTTCCGTTTTTGCTATTTTGCTCTTCTTATTACCAGGTCTCCATATCTTGAGCACATCTTATTCAGGTACTTGACTTAATGACTTTTTGTTAGTGTTGTTGAAGTGATTGATTACGTAATAATGTAATTTAGACGTGTATGGGTGCCTGCTCCTTTTTTTTTGTAGTATATGCGAGCAGTGGAGTGAATAAACGAAATCGCAAGGCCAGATTTGGTTTGGGTACATAGTACTCAACCATTCTTCCATCTCTACCTTGGGAATCACAGTGAACATGTATACACACAAAAACTAAATGCCTATAATTAATTTAATCAAATTTCTGTGTGGCTAATCGAACAGAACTACCCAATTGCATAGACAGTTAGAAAAATGACGCACCATGTCGCCTCTGATCAAGGATGAGCTGACGCATGTACTTTTTAAATGTGGAAGACAACAAGCTTTTGAATCCGCCTGAGAGAGTATTGTATGTCTTATAATTGTTGAATGAAAAGGAGCGCTCGAGTAGAGACGAGCGCTGCAGTGAGCCCCCGCGACCTGACGAACGTCGGTCTGAAATGTTATTTTGCTATAAGGATATGGAGGAGCCATGGTACTAATGATTGCATGGTGCATGCATGATGCCCTCAATAAAATACGGTTTTTCATATTTAGCTATTTGTAATAGTTCAAAGTATGAGAAATACGATCATATTTCCTCAGACCATACGCAAATCGCAAACAAGAGTTTTGTACCATTTGTATTCGATGTTGATCAGCAGTATCAGTGCAGGGACCATAAATAGGTGAACGAGAGCTTAATTTCAGTTGGTATGAGGGTAAAGTATCCTCAGGTTTTTGTATGTGTATTTACTTGTTTTTATAGCGAAATGTGTTGTCCAAAATTAGACGAAGGCTCCGTCGCAATCGACAAAACAGTACTGCTGAGGTGTAATGCAAACCTAGGCACTAAATCTATGTTTACCGAACAGCATGGCAGCAGATTTGGAAGAGTTCCTATGCAGCCGCCGTGTCTAAATTACTTTCCACAACCCTCAACGTATCTTCTAAAAAAGTAATATAACTGCGAGTCGTCGGCGTACATGTGGGCAGAGTAAAATTTCAGAGAATCAAACAACGCGCAGGTATAAATTGAGTAAAAAAGTGGTCTCGGAAATGAGCCATGGACCGTACCGGCCGCTGAAGGAGATAATATCATCGAGCCTCACCGACTATGATTTAATTTCTAGTTACAGTTCTGCGTTCGCAGATCAGTTAAATTCGATTCGATATCGATTCAGAATTAGTTCTACCAGTTCCATGACTTCAATAAGGACCGAAAGTTCGAAACATGCGTTGTTTTATGCATAATTGCATTTGACATTTATTTGTTTCTGGAAACATCAGAAACTCATTCAAATGCGCTAAAAATAGACGAAAAGCATAAAAATAAAAATAAAAAATATGAAGCAAATCCTTTCAGGTACTAGTTTTTATTATTACCAAATTAAATAGTAAGTACATATTTCTTCCTTTTTCACTAATTTCTTTAAAATCAAAATAGAGCAAAGAAAATATAGGTGAGAAATATTTTGGCAAAGAAGAAACCTCCTTCTTTGATGAGAGTATCTAATTAAAGATACTCTAATCACGGAAATTGTCGAATTATATCGCTATATCGGCCTCTGCAGAATTATGCATTCTTTGCCACAGAATCTGCGAGGGTAGCACTCTTCGACTTCGAGGCTAGCACACCCAGGCAATTAATATAAATGAATATATTTTAATCACCATTGGTGGAGTGCTACCCTCGCAGATTCTGTGGCAAATCCCCGTGATTAGAGTATCTTTAATTAGATATTGTAGAATTACAGCTGCTACATTCCACATAGGTATACTGATGAGCTGTGATACAGCGAAACGCGTATACACATAGTGGTTGGTAGTAGCTGGTTCATTAAAATATACTCATTTACCATAAGGCTTATTATATTTAATAGGGTATGTCATATGGCGATTTATTGAATATCATCCCATTCACTGATATCTTGCGGAATATTTTATTCTTTAAATTATTATAAAGACCATGAACTAACAATAAGTACTAACATTTAATTCTAAGAAATGTTGTTGTTTTCTCTAATCTAACTTTTGATATTCCGTACAAGTAATTAAGTTTATTAGAATCTCGATAAATGCAGAAATTACCAAAAATGTAAGAGTAGCCTAGAGCACATTCTTTCAGTATTACCGCTATTCCTATTTTAATATAGGATATAATTTTCCTTATCGAATTAAGCTTATTAATAAATTAACCTTTTTTATCTTTGAATCATCTTGTAATTAATGTCAAAAGATTTATTCCTTTAAATTTGTTTGAAAATTTAATTTTATCCAGCGGTCACATTTATTGCTCGAAATCATTAATGGTAGGTATTAGAGTAATAAAGTAGAACAATAAATAGATTTATCTACAGTATTTATCTTATTACCCTTTTTGTTCTGTATTCAGTGTTGAATTTACATTTTGCATAGGCGCACTTGTTCAGTTTCAATAGAAGTATTGCCATACTCACTTGCGTTATAATAAGGTTCTACCTTTAAGTTGAAGCAGAAATACGGATTTTTAAACATGCAGGTGAGTTTCATTTGCGTACATGTCGTGTAATTGTCAATTTAAGTATAGGGAAAGTGTGTATCTTTTAATAGTAGCATTTTATTTCTGATTATTTATTATTAAAGAGCGATTGCCTTATTACATGTGTAAAATGTTGGGTGTAATAGGGATTCTTTTAAACGAAAAAGTAAATTCAGTGATATCTCGTTTAAACCGAGTTTCTATATGAGAATGCTATCTACAAAGATACTTTTCAATACTTTTAATAGGTACACTACCGCTCATATTAGTTCGGACACCTTGCAAAATGTTGTAAACTCTACTAAAAGATAATATAATTGCGTTTATATATAAATAACATATTTATATTCGGTCCTTTATGAAGTTTATAACCAATTGTATAGGTAAACTTCCAAGAATATCGATTAGAGAATGATTAAAAACCTATTATATTTTATGACCCAATATAGTAATTTTCAGAATAATCCTCATCGGCACAAATAGGATTATTTTTGGGACAATACTGCAGGTAATAAATTTACAATACTCTTTGGGGTGGGAGCAGGCCACCCGAAAGTTTATTATGTATTGATAAATGCTTTAGTTTCTAAATAAACCTGCTTGTGCGTTCGTTAGTGTTAATAGCGTATCTTTTTGTGTGAACCTGATTAAAGTTATTAAAATACCGAGAGGAAAACCGACAAGTTTAGAAAAGCGCGTGTAATTGTTGCTTTTCATCAAAACGGGCAGTTTAAGAGATCGGGCGCGTTCCGGTCGTAAGAGAATAACAACTCACGCCGACGATGAGCATATAAAATTGTTGAGCAAGCGAAATAGGAGACTGACAGCACCAGTAATCGCCGCCGAAATGAATCGCGACCGTGCAAAAAAAATTCCTGTTCCTACAGTGAAAAGAGCTTAAAAGCTGCAAATCTTCACGGCCGCATTGCAACAAAAAAACCCCTACTTCGACGGAGAAACAGGCAAAAACGGCTACAGTGCGCAGAAACACATAGAAATTGGACAGTGGATGATTGGAAAAGGGTGCTATGGACCGATGAGTCAAAGTTTGAGGTGTTCGGACAATCAAGGCGCGTTTTTGTAAGAAGAGCGAAAGACGAAAGAATGTTGCAGGATTGTGTAGTGCCAACTGTCAAGCAAGGAAGAAATTCTGTGCTTGTTTGGGGTTGTGTTTCCTACGCCGGTACAGGAGACTTGAAGCGAATCGAAGGTATTTTGCGAAAAGAGGGTTATTTAGAAATACTGCAAGAAAATGCAATACCATCGGGGCAACGTCTAATCGGCGAAAATTTTGTATTCATGCAGGACAACGACCCCAAACACTCAGCAGTGATATGTAAAAATTTCTTAAATGAAGAACAAGATAATGGCACTTTACAAATAATGACATGGCCGCCGCAAAGCCCCGATCTAAACCCCATCGAGCTGTTATGGGATGAATTGGACAGGAAGATCCGAAAAGTATGCCCTACCTCCGTAGGGCACCTGTGGAACATTTTACAAGAGCAATGGACTAATATGCCAAATAGAGTCCTTGAAAAACCTGCGGAGCGGATGCCTCGGATTGTGAAAGCTGTTCCCCGCGTAAAAGGGAGTTTCTTTGATGAACGGAATGTTTAAGAAGTTTTTGTTTATTTTTCGTTAGAATTACTTTTCTTTACTTTTATACTTTAATTTTAATCGCTATTAATAAAATGCAATAAAAATGTTAAGTTTTGGAAAAATGAATTTGAATATTTTCTCGTTTTTTTTTTTTAAATTTATTGCGTGTCCGAACTAATATGGACGGTAGTGTACAAAAATATGTGGATCTTTCAGGATGTATAACGACTATTTAATCACAATAAATATATGGCAATCATTATTAATTCGTTAAGACTATATGCACGTTTCAATATTCATATACAATTTGTAGTATATGACTACGATGGAAACGTATAAATCTATGAAGTGTAGTACTTATGTGGATTACCTTATACGTACATAGATTAACCTATAAATTGACTTTTCTGATGGCCTGAGTTATTTGCAAAAGATTCGGTTACCGGTTGATGGTGAGGACCATTCGTATCCTCGAAACGGCCATCCCGGATTAATTATTATATTATCATAATTAAACTTGTGTAGTTGCCGGAGGTCGCCGATACTTTTGTGTTGTTTACCATACTGCGCCACAGTCCTTGCTCATCATTATTTAAAAGATATTTACTCTGCATTATTTTTTACGCCAAGATTTTGTCCATAAAACACGTTACACTGTATTATTTAGATATTTTTATAAATCCTAAAATAATAATAAAAAATACCAGCAGATAATTTCGGAATCCTAATAAAGGGCGTGACCTTTCATTGTTTAATAGATAATGCATTGTATTACCATACTAATTAACCTTTGCCCTGTATGTACGCTTTCTTGTCTTAGATGCTCATTCGGAACAAAAACACCCATTTACGAAGAATCGAAATAATGTTTGCAATAAAACTTTTTACACCTTAAAAAATGGGTGAAAATTACCCCGAAAATAGGAGGCAATTATTCTATCTCGTTTAAAATAAAAATATTGGTGGTTAAATAGTTCATCATATGGAGGATTATGGGTTAGTATGGCAAACATATCGGTAGATGTTTCCGCCTATTCCTTACCACATAAGGTTATTTGATTTTTCGGTATGAATAAAAATAGATGCTAGGGGCGGTCGAGAACCGTCTTTTTTAAGAACTTACTCGGTTCCACACTACACCCGGTTCTAGAACCAGATATTCTGGTATTCAACTATTCGGTTCTAGAACCATTTTCGTGTATTCGAAACCGGGTATTCGAATACTCGGTTCTAGAACCAAATACGGATATTTGTTTTCGAACAACTTTCTTTTTCAAAAACGGGATGCCCGTCCAGCGTGCCCGAGTAGCTGGATACCTGAAACTGGGTACCCGGTGTCGAGCCACAGCCCTAGTAGATATAATAAAGAACTTAAACTTATAAACAAATGTAGCTATTTACAGGGGTTTCTCTCCTGTAGATGTTGATCGCATCCTCAATTTTGAGAGAAATTCTACGGCTTTAATTCCGGTAGAAGCTCGCGATAAGAAATTTGTAAAACCCGCTTTTCATAGGATATCGAAAAATATACACTAAGCAACCTTTCTGACAATCTGAAAGATAAACCGCAAAGAGATAAATATTTAACACACGAAACGGGTGATAGGCATCAGATTCAGAGAACACATGGCTCATTACCGCTATGGTAGAACTGAATCGTCAAGTGGTACAACATATAAACGAGACCGGGCTTAATATGAAATTAGAAAACCTCAATTTTACTAAGAATGTCGCCGAGATAATTAGACGCTTACGAAACCATTGATATGAAAAAGAATGTAGATCTTTTAAACAGAGATAAAGGTTCATTTTGCCGTTTATCATTAATTGACTTAGAACTTTCCTTTTAAATTTGCAAAATTTGCATATTTTAGGGTATATAGGCGGTAAAAGTAAATTCTTGTTAATATCTTTTAAAGTAGGTACAAGGCATGTTGGAATTAAAATATTCTTTTTCACATCATTTGGTCGTACGGTTGGCAATGGGAATGCAGGAATTCTCGACATGATTTTTCTGAATAGTCAACTAATTTATGAGTAAGTTTAGATCGCAAACAGTTAACAAGTAATTGACTTGATAGAAGAAAATAGTTGTAATTTATCTAAAAGAATTGTTCAACATCAGTAGTTAGTATTTTAAGTATTCTTATCTTTTGTAAAAAATTTTGATCACATGCTTAAGAAAGTCCAACATAAGCGCTATGTGAGAAATTTCACGATCTTAACCTCGACAAAAACTAGGGGTCCATAAATTTGTGGATCTCCCCTTTCACAGCTATTAGGAAAATTTTTAGGGGTCAAGATATGAATGTATGTTTCAGTTCGCCAGATACACTTGAAAATTTTCTTAGCAATTCGAAAGATAAATAGGCCACGAAGGAAAAGTTGGGAATTTATAAAATTGCATATAGTAACTGTGACAAAGTCTATATTGGTCATACGAAAGATTCAATGAGCATATTAGATCGTATACGTACGGTTGAATAGAATCGTCGTTTATGTGTAGCGCAACACTTAAATGCAATCGGGCATAATATTAAATTAGAAAACCTGAAATTGATTAAAAACGTAACTTCGCCGTGCGAATTAGATGCCTAGGAAACTATTTAAACATAAAAAGCAGCGCAGATTTAATAAATGGAAAGAAAGGGCTGTTGTACCCAGTTCTGTTTGATTTATTAGGGTAAATGTTGTGGGTGTTCTACGTTTCGTATTATAATGATAAGCGCTAAAGGAAAAGCAGATGTATTTACGAGAGTCTATAGTTATCTAAAACGGATTGAAGATAATATGGCTTAGGATTAAATTAAGCAAAGTTTAAAAAATCTTTGGTAAAGGTACAAAAGGCTGCATTTGAAAACAATAACATAATAAACAGTTATCTTATACTTTATTATTCAATAATTTAAATCACTTTAAATCAATTTTAACTAAACTACCGAAAACTTCTGGGGTACGTGTTTTTATAATAGTTGCAGTTTTAACATTTCTCTCCTGCTGCTGTATGTTTGGGAACGAATTTGTAGAGATTTCATCATTTGACTTCTGTCGTTCATTCAGCTTAGAACTCCTAAGGCCTGTAATACAATAACCTCAATAATACATTGTACCTTTCTAAAATATAAAGTGGTAAAAGATTACTTCTATGGAACTTTGAAAATGTTGTTTGAAACCTTGGTGGCAGCGCCTGATGCTGGTATATGTTTTGGAAAGAGGGGACAATGCCACGATAAGTTTCATTGGATAAAATATGAAATGGTGGAAATCACATTTCAATATGCTGAATTGTCATAATCTTTGATATGAACAGGGTGTACTATAGATTACGCTGCTGACGAAAGATTGAAGGCAGTGTTGTACTATGATTACGACGTAAGTGAACAAAAAAGTAGGGATATTAGTATTAGCATGATGGAAGTAAAAGAAGGAGGAGTAGAGCAGTATAACTGTAAACGATAAGTGGTGGAAAAGAAAGAGATAATATATCAATTAGTGTTGTGTATAGATTTCCAAATCACCCTAATAGGATAGACAATAAGTAGAACGTAAGTATTTCGCAAAATATTCCAATTACCGCGAGTATATGCCCAGTTACACACGTGCACGTGACAATATGCAGAAATAAAGGTTTTTGATAGTTGCCTAGGAAAAAGCATCAAATTGTTTCCTGCGATGCCAGGTTCATCCAAAAAGCTTGTAGTTAGGCTACCTAATAACAACAGTTGCCAATCTGTCAAATCTTAATTCTAAAAGCGAAATTATTTTGTTGTTTATTCTGTATTTTTCATATTTTCGTCCTTCGTTTTCGTTCTTATTTTGCCTTTTTATCTATTTTGTTAATTTACTTTACGGAACTTTGTCGCAATTGATTATTCACGATAGGTTGGATCAAATTTGTCAGATTTTGGTAGACTATACGCCTTTTTTACAAGGAGTGCTTTGAGAAGCTGCACATGTAAAAAGATTCCTACAGGCTTACCATGATGTTCTTGCGCACAGCCTCTCTTGCTAGTAGTTCAAGAACTGCTCGAGAGACGCTTTGGGAATAGTACCCGGTTTATGCCGCTGCTTTTTAAACGACAGGCATGTGTTTCTTGGTACTAGAGAACGCCAAGAAATGTCTAGCTTGTCGTTTCGAAATGTTGTGGCATTAACTATGAGGTAACAGCGATACCACGTAGAGTTAAAGTACTCCCAGAACCACGCTGACTAGGCAAAAACATGTCCGTGGGTAGTGTGCTTATTTCATCTATGTTTTCGTATTTTTCGCATGTCTTAATTTTAGGGTGTATAAGCGGCAAAAGTGGGGCACTTCTAAGTAATATCTTTTTCTGGAGAGTAACCATGTCAGAATTAGAGTTTTTCTTTTCTTACGTCATTCGGTTGAAAATGAGGATCGACGCATTCGCGAGACAACTGTTCGGGATTAATTCATTAATTAAACTTATTTGGTGCGGAGTGTGCAAGTACTTTAGTTAGTTACTAAATGAATGGTTACAGAAGAGTTGGTTGAGAAGGGTATTTACAAAAGGAATAGTACATTTTACTATTTTATAATTTTTTTTTTATATTTATATTAAATATTAAAAAAAGCAAAATAGTAGTATTTGTGCGGAAATTATTAAACAAGAAATGGTTTAAGCAAAATTTTATTACTTCTGGTTTTGGTTTCCAAATTAAATCGAAAAATTGCAACTTTTAAAGTATGACCCACAATAGATATGCCAATAATGGGCATCGATATTTTTGGCGGTAATAAACTTATAGATTGACGTGTGTACGATAAAAAAATTATTTGGTGTAAAATGCTTAGTTAAATAACGTAGAATCGGGCAATGGATATAAAAATAATAAATAAACAATTTTTAATTTTTTGCATTGAAATTTTCGATCGACTTTGTTTTCAACTTGATTATATTGTTTTGGGGATTTCCATTGGCGCGGCTTAGTACATACATTTATATCTTTGAAACTTTAATTAATACTTATGTCTAGTTCCTTATCTTTTAATCTCTTATTTAAGAGAACACATGAAATTATTAAAAAAGCAATACCGTAGTTAAATTCCGTTGTTTATTTGAAGTACGTTAATATACAGATTGAAAGTAGGACCTAGGTCGTGTCTGCCGTGTTCGGGACGGTGGAGGGGATATTCGTTCGTTACTTTTTTTTAGTTATTGTTTTAAGTAGGTAACACATTAAAACTAGAACGTCAACTCAGCGGCGGTGCGTGATGACGTAACGGATGGTAGCGCACGACATCTTCGTGTATTTCCGTTGCATAGCGCAATGTGCACAATATGCAAGGAAAATACACGAGGAAGTTGAATCGTCGTGCGCGGACTCTCATTTTTCTTTTTTTCAAGTTGTCCAAGTTAATAAAATATCTCTCATAACTCTGAACTGAATGAAAATATTTTCATCTTCTTTATTAAAAGGTTTTACCTTCACAAAAATGTTTCGCCATTAAAGATAAATTAACAGTAGGTATGTGCTCGTGTAATTATGGTGTTAACAATTCGTTAAATGATGTTTAATGATGTTGTGCCAAAGATATCTATTTGTAGTCGAGCGTAAGCTTTCAGGTCCGTTGTATGCTGTAGAATAATCTTTAGGCTATTCTTCTGACGGTTTCTAAAGACTAATGTTATCTCGTGTCCCTCATTGCATACTTTACTCCGTTTCGTTTTATTGATCTGTATGCGTACCGATTTGTTGGTCTGTTTTCATTATGGTAAGGTTGCTTTGTCGGTGTTCTGGAAGAGTTGATCTCCAGGTGTTACTGATCTTGCATCCTTGCAGTTGAAATTGTTCACGTTCTTTATAATGTCCAAAGATTCCTGATCTGGAGATAATGGGTGAATATGACTGATATCTTCACGTTGTCCTAGTCAATGTTATGGTCTCCATTTTGATCGAGGCGTTCAGCTACTGCGGTTTTATCTGCTAATTCCGAATGTGCTTTCAACATTTTCCTGGTACGTGAGTTAAGAAATTTTAATTTTTTGAGAAATAATGTGTTCATTGCTCGCCTCTCTTAAGGCCTTTAGCAGTAGTCCGTAAGCATGCTTTTGTTCTATTTTCCCTTGTAACGTGATTCAATTTGACTGGAATCTTGGTGAAAGCTCTCACCACGTTCATCACTCACATTACCAAGATTGTCTGGAAAAAAAATTCAGATGCGATTGGAGGAAATTAGTCTTCTAGGATATATTTGCTGCAAAATCTTTGTTGTTTATCAACCAGCTGTTTGTAGCTGCCTTTTGTCTGAGGAAATTTGTTACCTCTGTTTTGGAGAACTGCCAAGCAAGTGACTCTCTTTCACCTAGAGTATTGTCGAAAGTGCAATATTTCATTAGTTCCCTGATTTGAAGGCCTACAAATTTTCCCACTTTTATTTTAGTTTTGTTTACTCTTCGTTAATCACTTTTATGAAGTTTTTTCATCAATCTCAATTTGATGCGGAGAGATGGCAGCAGAATTTTTGCTTAACGAGAGATTCATAAATAACATTGTTTTAACCAGGAAAAATGTTATTTCTTCGTTGCCATTGCTTCTCAATATAATGATTTTTTTCTGCCCGTACCTCTCACTCACAGAAAACAGCGAAAACTTCGTGTACCCTACCTGTAAACTCAGTACTAAGGCTACATCTTTTAAATCTCTACAAATTTGTCATTGAAATGCGCAGTACCTACTAGTAGCTTTATGCTTTCATAAAACTCCTTGATATTGATAGCGTGAGCAATAGGAATAGAAGGATTTTAATTTCCACTATGAAGGAGAACAGCTTTAAGACTCATTTTCGAGGGATTTATAGAGTGTCCACTCTTCTGAATTGGGATGCTATTGCCTCGACAGGTTACTAAGTCATCTTGTGGAAATAAATGTTGCAGTAGTGTGTGGTGCAGTGGCCTACGACAGAGTATGTAAGTCTTTTGTGTAAAGAATTCCATCCTTTAAGTCTTGAAGCTAAGAGTTCTGTTTGAATTATTTAACAAATTCAGATCACGGATCAAGTCATTTAATTTCTCACCGGTTTATTTTATGCGGCTTCTCGGAAATGTTAACAAAGGCAGGGACCGCTTCCACTGTTTTCTTGGCCCTCGAGTCATCTAATGGGTCCTTCTCAACATCCAGAGTTTATGAATCTCGTGAATGGGACGAGTCTTATAGCTGAAGGAAAGTTTGGATATTTTGATTTTGTTCCTGACGACCAAAATAGAGCTGAATACAACAAAAGTGCATGGTTATTATCTTTCATAAATCCGGATCAGAAATATACATACATTAAATATTGGGCGGATCATAAATGTACTCAAAGGAATAAAACACGTAATAGCTCGTTACGATAAATAGCAACTTATTGTGTTAATCAAAATGTTTATTTACAAACTTGTAATTACAGCCAAAAAAAAACCTTTTCAGTGCTTATATTAGGAGGATTTAGAAAAAAAAAATGGTATCTAGGCTACACCGCTACTCCGCTCGGGTTTACACAGGTTAAATGAGCATTGTCTTAAAGCAGTTTCGATAATTAGAAATTTGAAAATTAAAAATATTCTAATTTGTAAAATTACAAAATAATGGAGGGCGATGGACACATTCTGATAGCATACTCCGATTCAGCAGGTAAAATTACGTATATTTAGTAAGATTTATACTGCAACAGTAAAGTTAAATTATCATCGCTACTTCCTTCCTTCCTGTAGTAGCCCATATTACAATATCACTGTTAAGTCAAATAGTCATTTTTCCGTGGAACTGTGAGATGTGTTGTAAGAATAGGATATGTTTCGCATATGTCGGATAGATGTTTTTTTTTTTCATAAGTTTTGGTCAATTATTGGAGGTGCAAACAATTAATTTATTTATTGGTCGTATTTTTGATGACTAATTTATAGAGTGATATCAACCAACAAAATTATGTATAATTGTTTAGTAGATCTGTTATGTAGGATCTATGCCTGAATAGTGAGGATTATCTTTCATCCACGCACTAATTCTTTAGGGATTTACAAAATTATGTAGGGCTACAGAGATTGGAGGAAGTTCATAACGGTTATATGTAGAAGTACATGTAGAAATATATGCTTATCGTGTATTACGTTGCAGGTTACGATTCGGTTGTACGAAGGATTAGAAACGTCATTCAACTCAATTATTTGCGCTAGACGTGGCGTATAATAAGGCATCATATTTCAATGCGTTGCACGAATTGACTATTTTCTGTTCTGCGGTTTTCTTGATGGTTACGTAATTGAGATGGTATTACTATTAAGTAGTTTCCGCGCGGCATTATGACCGTTTTGTAATGAAACGCTGCACAAAAAGAAATGCACAAACATGTGTTACAGCGCGCGATTAGCGAAACTATGTAAATATTTATGAATACGAAAATCGAGATAAGGAAACGTCGCTTATCTTAATTGGCAATGATTCTTTTCTTGTCGAGGTTTATGTTGTACATTTGTTGGAACAAATATTAATTCGCATGGTTCCGACAATCTTTCCACTCTATTTTTTCTGCGTAATGCTGGGAGAGATACAGAGAAATGTGATGTCTACCCCACTTAGCTGGTTCTTACCGACCAACTAAACTAGTCTGAACACTCACTGGAAGGAAACCGGTGCGCCCTCCTTCCTCTATGCCTCAATATTAGAGAAGTTCCCTTCTCAACCTTTGATAATTATCGGTTCTCGGGGTCTAAGTCGCCGAGCACAGGCAACTAGGGACAGAAAGGGGATCGATAGTGGCCTTCCCGTGAGTTAAGCTTATACAACAGGAATGACCGGGTCAGAGCCCTATACAAGTCGTGCCTGCTAGGATGTTTGTTACCCAGAAACCTGGAGTTGAGTCAAACTACGACGGCTAGCCCTAGAAAGAAGAATTCCCAACCAGCTAGGATACGATCGGCGCAGCGAAACGCTGCCTCCTCCCCTATGTACGTAGTGTGTACACAGTAAGAAATGTCATCATGTGACTTCCGTGAAGTGTATAAGTAAAATATTTGAGGCAGAATAGTATAGAATCAAATGCATTTCATTGTGTTGAATATAATCTAAGCGATACACTAGATGGAAATAATTTTCAAAACAATTTTAGTGGAAGAAAAGTACATTTTGTAGTGTTAAATAACACCGCAGTGTACATAGTTGATAAAGTTGCTAATTTTACCGCATTTACTGTACGGTGTAACTTTATAAAGTTGTCATTTATCGTAGTTATCTACTATTTTCATTACGCACGTATTTTCAGATTTAGGAACAAGAATGGACGCCTGAGTTCTGTCGCTGTAGTGCACAAGTTACATTATTATTACAAGATTAACAAAATTACGAACTTTAGATTTTTATTTATTAGTGTACGAGGGCACTCTGAAAAGTTTCTAGTCTAACATAGAAACAACTAATGTTCTTAACGTTCAAATAGTAGTTGCCATCTTGTTTTGCGAGCGAAACTTCGAGTCTAGAAAAGAGCAAAAATTGCTGAAAGCTAGATCTGGCGAATAAGAAATGTGAGACGGTGCGCTGTCTTGGCGGAACAAAACTATTTCTTCAAGTGCGGCCATTCTCCCGCAATTTCTGCCTTCAGTTTGTCAAATAACGATGCCTCCGTTAGTGTTGTTTCTTTTTCATAACTTTCCCAAAAAACAATCACTATTATTTTCGCGGCCGATGAAACAGTATTCGATTTTTTCGGAACCGATTCACTATTTGCAGTCCACTATTTCGGCCGTGCTTTGGCTTCAACAGTGTATTGGTGTATCCATTTATAGTTATTAATCGACGCTAAAACTCCTACTTATTTCGCTTAAGCTGCTCTAATACGGCTTCATTTATGCGTTTTTGGTCTTCGCATTCGTTATCTCTCTAATCTTAATTCGACGGTCGTCTAGCACCGTTTGGTGAACTTTTCGGATATTGTCGTAGTGGTTGTAGTTTCTGGCCGTCTTGGACGATTATCGTCATCCAACCTGGTACGACCACGTCTAAATTCAATTGGCCAAAATTTCAGAGGGCGCAGGGTCTTTAATTTGCGTAGGTGTATTGTTTTTTAAATGCAATAGTTTGGTGTGGTGAGTTGTTATTCGGTTTTTTTGCAATTTTTACACAAACTAACATTGACTAACATGAGCGACTATCAAACAACAAATACAACAAGTGAATGTCCAACACTGCTGACATTTCCACAGGTGTCTTTTACTAGAATAATGGCAAAATCACTGATGGACTTGCGACTCTAAAATACCATTTGTACAAACTAAGAACAGTTCAATATGAGGTCTGCTATTTATCTCATATTCTATACAATAGTCCCGTCATCAGCAGACATCACAAATTTTCTTAACAGGATATTTCTAAAATTTGTTGAGCTAAAATATAAAGAATATGTGTCCACCTAAACTAAGTCTGAACTGGCATAACTTACTAGCTCTAGTGAAGCTTATAATTTTTAAGTTGTTATCATGTGCTTCTTGATAACATATCTCATCATCTTACACATGGGCCAAAGCCTTGTTGATCAATATTATTAAACAATAAAAGGCCAACTAAGTATTTATATTGGTTAAGCGTTGCCCCTGGTTTTTGGTATACATATATGAATATTGAACATAATTGAATATTGAAGGATTTGGATAGCGGAGATACTAAATTTTGTAAAATGAGTTTTCTTATTTTAAATGGAATCGTCTGTATACTTTTATAGTGTTGCAAAGGCAATCGAAAGGCGAATACAACGATATCACATACATTATACTTTAGCTTAAGAAATAGTATATGCAGGAATAAAGGAGTAAATTATTCTTGCTATTTATTATTATAAACTACAGTCTATCTATTTTTCAAGCTTTTTTTATTGTTGCTTTTAGGGTGGCTTTAGCACAAACTATGCACAATTGCTGGGTTTTCTTTAATTATGTTAATCTGGTAGCATATTTGCTCTGATTGTCCAATTAATTTTAAAATAATTTAAATGTTATCTTCGGTTAAAGCAGTTCGCCTACTTTAGGACCTCACTATATAAACGTTTGTTAATATAATGCATCTTATATATCGAGATCTTGAGCAAAAGATAATTAAGATAACGATTATGCTTCTCAAGTTTATCATGCGTATATCTATCGTATTAACTTATTGTTAATGCAAAAAGAAGGTTTAGATCGTACAATGATAAATTATCGCAAACGCCCAGGTGTTTAGCCGTTTATTATAAGGTTGCCCATATTTCTATGTTTATGTTTATTTAAAGACGATTAATAAGTTTGTAGTGCATTAGATGTTGTGAATCGTTACCAGATGCCAGAAATATTTGCATTTCTTATTATATGTTATTTGACTGTGTAAAAGCTTGCTATTAATGCAGTGCTATTATGATAATTACTCGCGTTAATCCATTCAAACATAAAAATGATCGAAATGTGTTATTCCAATTACATCTCAAAAGCCTACAAGGATTGTTTTGTTGTTCCAGCGTTAACGTTTCTCCTACGATATGTTATTTTCGAGACCTTACAGAAATACGTTTAGACACCAAAGAAACAATTTTGGCATTATTAAATCTATGTAATAAAATGTCCAATGAAATACAAAACCATAGAAATGACATGTTCACTATAAATATACAGGGTGCTAAAAAAGCGTCAGAAACAGGGGTGCGCAATTGGATGGTTTCGGAGTTATGCAGGATGATTCCTTTTTGTAGCACTTATGCATTTTTTCGCTTATCTCTTCTTTCGTTAATTTGTAGCTGATATTCAGTAGCTAGTAACTAATATTGAATTAGTTGAAATGTGGTCGAATTAGTGGGAATGGTAGGGTGGTGCAACGTTTTTCTATTAACTCTCATTCCAATCGCCAGATCTCTTTAGCTAGTGTTTTTATAAGACTGTGAAAAAGGTTGCGTGATACTGGTTCATATGGGAAACATCGCCCTGATCCCATGAAATCAAATTCGATTTCTACCTCTAAGGCAGAAGAGGCAATTTCAACATGGGTGGAGCAGAAGTTGGATACGAGTTTCCAGAAATAGGAATTAGTTCTCCTCTTGTTTGGAGAATCCTGTAGGAGAACCAATTTTAGCATTACCATGTATATCAGTTCCTAAATCCACTTGAACATTAAGCACTTTTGATTTCTTGCTGCTGGTTTCTACGCAATAATGCTGACGACTCAAATTTTGCTGTCAATACTCTTCTTATTGATGAGGCTGCGTTCATACGAAGTTGTCAATTTCCACAGTATGCATGTACGGGCCGACGACAATCCCCATGCTGTTACGGCACCTGGACATTAGATACGTTTTTGATTGAACATTTGGGTGGGTATTTTAGGCGTTAGGTTACTAGATCTGGTTGTCTTACCAAATCAATTAACAGGCACTGCTTGCCTAAACTTCCTGTAGAACACAATAGGCGATCCTTTAGAATATCAAAGGCAACAAATATGGTTCTAGCACGATCTGGCGCATTTTTTTATTGTTGTTAGAGAGTATTTATGCTGAACATTGCCGGATTTAGACCCTCTTGCTCTTTTTGGGGATATTGAGAAACCTTAATGTGCGTTACGCCTGTAAATGCGTAACCAATTATGTATTATCGGAAATATTAAACCTTTAAATTGATTTCGATTTAAAACGTCGTTTTAATGTTGTTATAAGTATCGATTTTCCTAGAAAATCACCATATTTCTAGCTAGTAATCGTAAATTACAATCGCATTAAGTTTAGTGGATAGCATTATGCGAATATAAACATTTGTCTCTTAACATCTAAAACGAGGTTTGTAAAGTCACACTTGAAAGAGGAAATGTCAACGACGTCTCTTTTTTGATTGCGCACGAGCTACTTTAAGAATGGAATAAATGTTTCAACTCAGCGAGTTCTTTGATTGCTAACTAAGGATAATTACTATACTTGCATACTTGCAGCGTGCTTAGGGAAGTAGGTCTTCTGTTATTATTAAACCGAAACCGTGAAGTAGATATATTGTGACCATTTACTTAGTTTAAGTAGGAATATATCGCTATCTTAGATACATATATTGTGCCATATTATGCCATGGTACCTTACTAGAAAAATTGCAGTAATCCAGTCTTATCAGATAACTTTGTATTTGATAAAGATTTCTAGAACATACAACAATAGGTAATAAGATTCGGTATGTAGTAATCATGTTTTAATAACGAGTAAAGTAAAATTATCTAAACAAAGTACTATTAAATGCTTTACCATAGCAGGAAATACTAGAAATTTTCCTGATAATTATGACATCTTTACCGGGGTAGTCCTATAGCTTTTACTGCTGAAAACAGCGCTATATACTATTGCGGAAAAATATAAGAGGGAATGTTATTTATTATTCCGATTTAAATGGTGTAATAATGTGCAGAGTATACTAACAGAAAGTCAGTACTTTGTTCATTAGTTTGCACCTAACAATAATTTATGCCGAATGTTGCGTTTATAATTAATGATGTTCTGTGTTGTTTAAGGCGTTGTCCTATAATTTAACTTAATCTAGTATGATTGAAGCTTAGAACGGATGGTTGAATGTTTCCTTGAGAATGTTTGGAGTTTAAGAAATGGTGCATTTTAAGTATTAAGGAATCTCAGAAAGATCAGTGGGAATTTCAGCCAATTTATTTTTCTAGACAGGTATAGGTCAATAATTATTGAATAAGTTGCATTTGACATGCATTATGACTGTCACCTTTTCACTTTCACCAAGTCGAGAGGGGCCGTTTAAATAGTATGTCACCTTTTCACTTTCACCAAGTCAAGAGGGCCTGTTCAAAAAGTGTGTCACCTTTTCACTTTCACCAAGTCAAGAGGGCCCGTTTAAAAAGTATGTCACCTTTTCACTTTTACCAAGTCAAGAGGGCTCGTTCAAAAAGTGTGTCACCTTTTCACTTTCACCAAGTCAAGAGGGCTAGTTCAAAAAGTGTCTTATAAATTATGTATAAATTGGGCCTCTATCTATTGCCAGGCCTAAAGCCAGCCCTACACTTTGCCCTTTGCTATCGTTACACAGGAAAATGCACGAAAGGGAACGAAGATGGTATTGGGGATAAAATCTATCCAATTAAAAATTTGACAATCGTTATGAAAATGGACAAGCAGAGGGTCATACTCAAGAGCTGTCTAATAGCGGCTTAACAAAGCCGCTCTTCACGGTTCTTCTTGTTGTGAAGTTCTCCGCTGTCTCTTCTTCGCTTTGGTAATCCCTGGTTAATTTCCTCTTGAAGAATTCCCTATCCCCTTTAACCGTTTTAGATATCTTAATGCTATCATGCTACTTCTGATCCTTTCACAGGGCGTAAGAACAAGCGGGATCTAGGATTCTGGGTTTTAAGTCGCCGTGGCCGATTTTTTCCTAGTCTGTCCTCTTTTCCGCTACGAGGATTGCCAATGTCGCTCTTCAGTTGAAAGTTGTTGTGTTATGAATCTTGGGAAGACCATACAACCAAGGTGATTTGGATTCACCTGGGATTAGACGTTTTTGGGCTTCAGGAGGAATGTCTGATGATTTGATGAGGGTTCTAATTTCTTTTTCTAGTTTGGAAGTGGGATCTGTAGAACAGGCACATACGATCCGTCACCTAACAAATCCGTCACTTGGTCAACATATTGGGAATGGTGAAGAACTACTGTAGCATTGCTTTTATCTGCAGAAAGAATGGTGATAGATGAATTTAGTTTCAACATTATAATTATCCTTCAGATACTAATACTATTTAAAAAAGAATATATTAGTTTGTTTTGTTATCTGTTACAATGCAACCATTACAATTTTTAATAACATTCTTCTTGTAGGCATGTTTTGGCTGTAGATAAGCTTTACGTCTTTTATCTGCCGTATCCTCGTGCCTATAAAGTAAAGTAAATCGTTCGTTATTTAACTAATATATGAAGCTAGGTGAAAAAAAAATGGTGATATTGTTTATATCGTTATTTTGAAAGGTAGTACAACTGCAGAACTAAATAAATCAAATAATAATGAAGATTTTCACAACCAAAGACCAACAAATACTAATTGTGATGCTGACGATAAAGTAATTGAGATGAAGTAATATTTTAATGAATTTAAATATTTTTAAAGATATTTCTGATGGAAATTGTTAAAACTTGATTTGGGTCATTGCGCTTACAAACCAAACGAAATACATAACTACGCTGTATTGTGCAATTTACAATAATTTTTCTGACTCATATCTCATATGTCGAATTATGGATCACATCTGTGGTGGTTCGCAACATTTCGAACGAGAGCACTATTTTGTTTATTGCACATATGTGTACATTGCATAATTACGCATTAAAGGGTTAGTAACGGTCGTGTTTTAAAGTATCAAACGTATCAAAACTTTTAACCTATTATCGATGATACTATTCTTCAAAAAAAGTTTCGCAACGTATAAAAAATACTCTGGTTCTAGGTCATTTAAATATAGTATCATAAATGGAATTACGTCGGCTTATTTAATTTTAGTATTAAAGATATTTCGCAAATTTATATTCAAAAATGTTTCAATTGCCTACAATAATATTGCTCAATTTAATGTTTCGTTACAATATATCACCAGTAGCTTATCGATAGTATTCTTACATTGAATTAGTTGACAGAACAAGGTGTAAGATTCAATGTTTTTGTACTGTTTGACTTTATAATTAATAGTGAAATCACGCAGAAAAATTTAATGGTGCATATTAAAATGAGGAAGCATAATCAGGTTAGTACATTTTTATATTTTAATAATAGACGGATTTGATGGTAATATTAACATATGTTGATATTAAAATACTAAAAAGCGTTTCGCGTATTTTTACGTTTAATAATTCAAACCTCAACTAACAATAAAGTAATTTTTTGGTTCAACTATTTGTTGCCCTAATTTAAGGAAAACTAATACACCTCAACTGAAGTATAAAATTCACAATCACGAAAAAATCTTTGGGAGAATGAATTTGGTTACGTTTATACATTTGGAATTTGAAATATTTACTTTTTCAAATAAGGTCTTTGTAGTATCAACTTCTGTTAACTTCATAGTACGATAAATATTTAGAATAGTACCAGTGTGGGCTTTGTGAATGACGTCTTTATTGGTTTTGTCAATGACAAGCGAATTATTTGGTTAATTAAATGGTTGTCACGTAAACCTAAAAAATCACATTACCATATAATACATTTTAAACACTTAAGAGGTATAATGGGATTGATTGTATGTTATAGTATGTTGTAAGATGTAATATACAGTGGCGATGCGCGATCTATTGAAAAGGAAGGGCGCTATTGCAAAAAATAACTTTGAAAAAAATACGGGCACTGCACTGGTAGACATAGGAGTGAATATAATGTACACTGCCGTTCAGAGAAGTTCGGTCGGTTGGTAAAAAACATGAAAAGGTTACAGAAACAAACGAAACTAAAAACAAAATGCAATTTTATTGTATGTACAGGTAAAAAAGACAAAAATAAATAAATAAAAAGTTATTCTGGCCTAATATAATATACTGAACGTTATTTTTTTTTTCATCGAAAAAACCTCCTTTGCTGTTAATCACCGCTCAAACTATTCTAGGCATTCTTTCGATAACTTTTGTTAAAACGGATTGTGGAATATTAATCTATTCATGTTGCAGAATATTCCATAAATGTTCTTGTGAAGTTGAGCATATTTTTCGGATCCTCCTGTCCAGTTCATCCCACAACAACTCTATCGGGTTCAAATCTGGGCTTTGTGGGGGCCATGTCATTACTTTCAGGGTGTGCTGTTCTTCTTGCTCCTTTAGATAATTCTTACGCACTAACGCAGAGTGTTTTGGGTCGTTGTCATGCATGAATGTAAAGTTACGGCCTATTATACGCAATCCCGATGGCACTGCATGATTGTGGAGTATTGCAAAATAATTTTCCTACCTCATTACACCCTGCACTCTGCATAAATCTCCCGTCCCAGCAAAGGAGAAACATCCCCACACTAACACAGAACTACGCCCTTGCTTCATTGTAGGCACAATGCAGTTCGGGATCACTTTTCGGTTTTAGATCTTCGGACATAAACTCGTCGATTTTGCCCAAAAACCTCAAACTTTGACTCGTCACTCCAAAGCACGTGTTTCCAATCATCTAACGACCAATCTAGATGAGAACGGGCCTACTGTAGCCGTTTTGCTCTGTTGCCCCGACGTAATAAGGGTTTTCGAATGGCAATGCGTCCATGAAGGTCCGCTTGTTGAAGTCGATGTTTTACCGTACTCGCCGAAACTTGTTCTTCACGGCCGCGATTGACTTCGGCTGCTATTTGTGGCGCTGTTAATTTTCTATTGCGTTTGCTTAATAATACAATTCTCAAATCTTCAGCTTTGGTTGTTTTCCTAGATGCTCCAGGACGAACACGATTTTCTATAGTTCCAGTTGTCCGATATCGCTTTATGATGTCATTTACTGTTGAACTTCTCATATTTATTTTTTCAGCAATTTGTCGCCCCGAATATCCTTCTTCAAACAACGTAATAATGCGTGAATGTTTTTCTACACTGGTAAGCCACGTGCCATTTTGAAGTAAATTTTCTTAAAACTTTCGCTCAAAAACGACAGATGCACACCAACACACGTTTAACAGTAAAATGAAGCAAATTTATATCTTTACGCCTGTGATAAATAAACAAGAATGATACTGCGGTATATTTCCTAAATGTATTGTTCGTTAATAATCCCCAAACGACCCGTTTCAAAAGATCGGTACTTCCGAGAAATTCTTGGAATGATAATAAAAGGGACTTTATTGTGGTTGTCGCAATATTTCTACTTTACATAATAATTTATGGCTTTAACCCCTTAGAAAAGAGTGAATGCTTAATATTTTTCTAATTTTATGTATTAAT
This sequence comes from Oryctes borbonicus, assembly GCA_902654985.2. Classification (NCBI taxonomy): domain Eukaryota; kingdom Metazoa; phylum Arthropoda; class Insecta; order Coleoptera; family Scarabaeidae; genus Oryctes; species Oryctes borbonicus. Next base: position 6,442,955 of record LR736860.1, on the reverse strand, counting down.
AATTGTATACAGTGTGATATAATAGATTTTTATTGTATGACCGAATTTCACTGAACGGCAGTGTAGGCAACCACATAAAGATATTATTTATTCTTAATGTGTGCGTACATCCTTCATTCGTTTAAATCTCCAAAAATGCATGTAAATTCTACAATTAAAGATGTATCTAAATAAAATTACCATCTGACACCAATTTGCTATATCTGTAGTTTCGTTACAGAATAAATCGAAATTTTTAATTTGACAGGAAATTTCTATTGTGCAAATAGCAAGCATAGAATATTAAATTTTATCTTGCATTGTATTTGAAGTTTAGTGAAGAATAGTGGTCATTTAAGCGTCATCGAAATTAGCAGAAAAACATGTGTAAACATTTACTCTGTCTGGGTAAACGTTTACCCTATGGCGTTTACTCATGCTCTGGTACCCATTCTTTGGTTGGCCACAGACTAAGGGGCGTGGCGGGGCAAATATACATAGGGCAGGAGGTAGCCTTTTTTTACGCCGATCGTGTCGTGGCTAGTTGGGTAATATTCCGGATTCATCCTTAACGTCAGGAGCTCCTTGCCTGGACCCTAAGACCTGGAGTTAGCCGTTGTGGTTTGACTCAATCCCAGATTTCTGGGTAACTGATATTCCGGCAGGCACAATTTGGGTAGGGCTTTGGCTCGGCCGTCCCTGATGTATAGGCTTAAATCATGGTCGGCCCAATTGTACCCCACGGTCGGTTCCATTTCCGTCGTTGGTCGATAGTTGTCAATGTTTGGCGCTTGGTGCTTTAGGGAAAGCATAATTTGTCCTTGGTTGCAATACAAATCAGTTAATAAATGGTTTTACTAAGACTGTGTTGCTACAAAGTTTATGACTAAATAGATAGAAATGAAATAAAAGCGCCCATAAAATATTCATATCTTTTAGTGCAGAAACAGATTAAATGTTTCATTATTTTGCAATATGTTTTCTGTAGTCTAAATCGAACTACGAAATCTGTGTCCTCCCAATTTTCCAAATGGATGGCCCACTTATAGGGCTTTCTACTGATGATATTTATAAGTTCTCCGATTTTTTCTTCGTCATCAGAGGAAAAAAGCTCTATGTTTTACTTGCTAATTGTAATCTAAAATAATATCTTTGTCCGAAAATATTAGAAAATCTAGCATTTTGTTTGATCAAGCCATTGTCTTTTCTTTATACCATATTTGTCAATTACTAGTTAACACATTCTTTTTGAGTATATACTACAAATTTACTTTTGGTTTTAAGAAGTCATACTGCAAAGGGCTGCAAAGCTTCTGTTAGCTACCGACCGGGATAAATTTATTTGATCCACAAAATCCATAAACTAACAGCGGAATTGATTTACACCGTTAGTTAATTAACAGACACATTTAACTGTCGATTAATAAAATGGCTCTGCAGATGATACTTAATAACTAACCTCATGTTCTGTTGAAAAATAACATGAATCATCAGGAAAGAGTTTGATAAGTCTAAAATCTAAACATGTTATTGTTGCATTCAACCTACTTACAATAAGTAAGAATGGCAAAAGTATGCCGCTAACTTCATTACATATGTATTCTTGACTTTTTTTCACATCTTAGATTTAACATTAGCCTTAAATAACTTGTAGCTATAGTGTATGTAGGTTGCGTACATTTCATGACGGGCAAGGTAATATTGTAACCCACACCTTCTTTTACGTAGGCTTTAAAAATATACGACTTCATAATATCTACATATTGATATCAAAATTATTTATAATATAGTGATGGCAAGAACTGTGGCGTAGTATGGTAAACAACACATAAGTATCGGCAACCTCCTCACTACACAGTCTTAAGTGATTATATAATAATTAATCCGGGATGGTCATTTTGAGGACACGTATGGTCCTCGTGATCAACCGGTGACCGAATTCGGTCACCGGTTGGATAATATAGTTTATAAGAATGCATTCAAAACTTTTGGATTGGAATTTTATTATGCTAAGTTGCTGTAATATTTTATTAAACATTGTAATAGAATACACCTTCTCCGATGTAATCTTGGACTAGTTACAATTTCGCTATTGCAACAATTAAATATGATACGTGATAAATGTTAATTTAAATTTGATACATTTCGGGCATTTGTAAATAAATAAATAAATAAATAAATATACAGGTCTGGTAGATTTTCCATGCGACTCGCGCATATGTTAGAAAGAAATATTTAATTCTATTCCCCTGACATGTCCGGAATTTTAGCATATCGGGGGATGATGCGACTGTCCGGAGAAAGTCATATAGGTTGTCAAAGTAAAGAAATTCGGCTGACTTTGATGTTTGTTTAGTATTTGGGGCTATAAACTTAGCTTTCTGAAGCAGTCATACGTGTTTATGTTATTTTTATACTATGTTACTTACTTAAGTAAGTGCAACGAGGAGGTATAAATATAAAATAAAGCCTCACAGGTTTACAGTTTACATATAACATGATCGTTTGGATGATTACCACCCAACTATTTCACCGCTTTATGTCTGTCTGATATTAACTCGTATCGCACCAACGAAAACATAAAGGTGAAAGTTCTGTAATCATTGTAAAGCAATTTCTTATTTTCGTATTGTAATAGATAACGAAAAAATCATAAATTATTTGACTATGGTTCGCCTTATAATTGCAATTCAATAACCAGCCTCTTAACGACAGCTGTCGCACGTTTCATCCGCCTTACCTGTATGTATGTATGATGTATAGATAGATGCTCTTTCGACAGTTTAAAAGAACAACTTGATAAAAATAATGCTACATCAACGATTAATTATCGACAAAAAAGAAACTAATCCTAACTATGAAGCTTATTGAAAACACCGCGTTCTTTCAAATCACCGATCTCGATTCAAACTTGAACTTTGAATTTAAATTTATACATCATTAACATTGGAAATTATTTTGAAATATAATACACAGCCAAACCGTCTTCTCTCTTTCAAAGGCACTTCGAGTAGGAAAGCCTCAAATGTTTGGCGTTTCTTCGCTCATAACTTTTGTTAATTCTCAACCACGACCGACCAACTACGATACACTTCTCATTTTAATAATAATTAATACTCCGACAATTAAATTCTGTTTCATTAAATTTCTTTTTCTTTAAATACATTTGTGTTACAGATTGTAATATTGTAGTCGAAAGTATCGACGTAGCAGTACGTTTCCTAGCGGACTTGGCAACTTAATTGAAAAGTGACATTTAATTTGGGAAATTAACTTTAAAAACAAATAAACTTATTTTCTATGTGTTTATCGAAGATTACTTTAAAACGAGAAATAAGGACTTGTAGAAAATGAAACCAAAATGAGGTATGTTAATTGTTTCCTCGGAGTTATCGTTGGCTGGAGATGTAATTGGCTACTAAAACCCCGTAAGAAAAGAGAAGAGAGGCATAAACGGGGTCTCGTTTTTAAATGCTGTATTTCTAATATTACAATATACATCATATTTTGTCCATATACTTAATAGAGTAGTAATGATCTTAATTCACAAAATTAGCTATGTATTACATAGTTTTAAATTTGTGTCAATTAAATCCGGCGAAATGAAAATTAATTGTATCGATTTTCAAATAACTGCGGTGATTGTTAAAGTACATACAAATGCGATTTCTAATCAGACTTTATTTTTATATTAATTTTCAATAATTACTTAAAAATTGCCTTTAGAAAAGATTCCGGGATTATTTTCCTGTAAATTTATTAATTTTGATGCATTGTGTACTATCAAGTATCTATTCCATTGAATATTGAAAATGTAGAAGTGGCTATTATGATTATCCGAATACTTCTTTGAAACGTACCGAGGTATGAATTTATGCTGTCCTAAGAGAATGCAATGCATTCACCTTAGTTTCTAGTTCAGCACGCGTTGTGGACACCGCTAAAAATTCCGTACACTTTCGGTGGGCGAAAGGTCGAATGTGAAATAATGCATTTTAAGCATAGAATAACTTTTATTTTGCGTTCAAAAATATACATTCGTAGCAAGCTAACCAAAAAGAGCGTATACATATAAAAACAAGTATGAGAAAAAGGAGGCACATTCGTACTGCCTCAGGATTTATCAATATATCACATCGAGTAATCGGGACGACCACGGAAAAGTTTCCACATTATCTCGCTTAATGTAATTCGTGATACATGTCGTTCTGTAAAAAGATTGTTTGGCGTAGTTTCTAAACGAAAGGAAGTGCTGTGAGCTGTAAAATTATTGGATATCAGTTTTCGCTTTCGCTTACGAGACATTAATATCCCTCCATTAGTTTGGTATGAATAAAATCTGGATTAATCGGGATAATCTATTATATCTTATACCTGCATTCATAACCGCCTATTGCAATCTTCGTTGTTAATGAAGAAGGATTAGTAACCTCAACATTGGTCGTCTTGTTGCTCGTGCTATGCTTTTATTCGACAGATAATCAGTGTTGTGCAACAGTCTATCATTGTTGCACCAGGTCATGTTTTTTATCGTGTGGTTTTCAGAAGTGGGACAGATTAGCAAAGACTTCGTAAGAATATTTGTAGACGTATTTGAAAGAGGATGTTACTATCGAAACGATATTTACGAGTTCTGTGATAAAAATTATCAAATACTTCTCGAACTGTTAGTTTTCTAATTCTTTTCTAGAGTTTCGTTTATTTGGCTCTTTAGGTCTTTTTAGGTAAGAAAACAAAATACTTCCTTCTCTTGGTTTTAATATCACTTTGCTACGTTTTGCCGCTCCATTTTGTCGACATTTTTAAGCATATCTCTCAGCTTCTTTCAGCTTTTACTTTGTATCATACATATTCTTTCTCACTTCTAATTATAGTAAGTGTTGCAATTTGAAAATTTAAAATATTTATTTAAACACAAAAAAATCGAAATGATAAAACCTTATTCTTTTAAAGAAAAGTAAAAGTAAGTACAATGTCAATGATATTAAAATAGCACAATTAAAGAAACATAATTCAAATGAAAGTTTTATGCCGGTGAGGAGGAAAGTAAATGAATATTATCATACACACAGGTCGTTAAGCTTTCTAGTAGGTGTATATCACATTTTAAGTAATAATTACCTCATATTTTAAAACTATCAATATCAAATGTATTCCTATCAAATGTGACATGTTAAACATTAACGTTTACTGCTCTATTATCTTTAAGAAACTAACGTTTTCATTCAATTATCAGGGAATAAATCAAGCTGTTTAATTAACTGTAAATAATCACATGTACCTATAGAAAACGAGAATAACACGTTCGTTTTCCGTTATTGCAAATAATTACACCTCGCATGCAATTTTGCACAATGATTGGTCTCATCGCATAAGACATCCTATTTCTTTATAATTTTTCGAAAGCTACCTGTAATAACAAATAAAAGCATCATGTGCAAACGTATATCTATTGTGCAAGTGCAAACCCGGTCATTCAGTATTTGAGATATTCATCAGGATGTGATACTTCTTCACTCTTGAAAAGTAATGATCTAATTACTCTTACACTGGGTAATCCTGTAGTTTAAACTACGATCTATAAGATGATTTTTATGTATTTGTTAGAATATCGGAAAACTACTTGGCGTTCTATTTTACGTACCACATATTATAAACACTTTTCCAAACTTATGAATTCTATCTCATTTAAATGGAAGTAGGTGCAGTAAAGAAGACAAAGGATAAACAGTTAAAAGTTTTTAGACTTTTATCGATGTTCTTCTTGATGATTAGGTGTAATAAAATTTTAGAACGTTTGATGTAATTTCATAACATTACTTACCTTAAAGCTCCATATTATCTTAATGTAATACGTTGATATTGTTAATTGCCGTTATTATATTATGAGGTAATCAGGGTTATTTGAGATAAAATGAAAATTTTAATAAAAGCGTTACTGACTCCTTTTATATCCGAGTTTCTGTAGCACCTGACTTCTATACCGACTTGAATATTAGAATCTTCTGTATTTGATTTAGGTGGGTGCCTGAGCTTAGAAAAACTCGTCAGGTCCATGATTTTAATGATAAATAGTGGTTAGAATTCATAGTTTGAGAGCTGCCGAAATACTAAAAATCCTGGTTATAGTGTAAACCCAGGTTACCAAAATTATATCTATGGTATGATCTCAAATTTTATGGAAAAAATTGAGGTGTCTCACATCCGGGATATCGCAATTTAGAATTTTAATCTTGTAAGAGGGTTTAGCATTCGTTTTATTGCGTTTATCATTAAGTAGCGTTTATGTTTTTGTGATCTTCATGCCTAAAGTAAATCCAAATATTATTTTTGGGAGATTCTTTTGGCCGCTGTTCCTATTTACCCTATTATCAGAGTAAGTTGCGACAGTCTTTAATAAATAACATGGAAATACCACATTCTTACTATTATTCGTTTAGATAAACACTATAAAGTTACTTGAAACGAAAATGTCAAAAATGCCTCCGGTTGAAGACATTAGTTGGTAGAACTGTACATTGTCCTCGTTTCAATCCCACATGATAACTGAACTATCCAAAATGGACATAGCACTTCCTAAAATGTGCGCGTTCGCGGTATTTTACAATAAATTATAATGCGAATGGAATTTTAAACTACAATAAATTATCGCCTATTTGTAACAGTCGTTGCTACAACGCCAATATGAGTATATGCATGTATTTATGAATATGAAAAAATTTATATATTTTTTTGGATTATTATCGTTAATCCTAAAATATTTTTCGAAATACATCTTGTGGCGTAATAATCGCACTTGTAATGAAAAATAACATGCTATACATAGGTATTTAGTATAATAATACTATTATTTACAATTAAGCAAAGCCTTGAACGGGCCGGGAACGTACTTGAACAAAACATAATTCCATGGCGCTCGTGTAAAACTAAGTAGGTGTAAAAATGAAGAAGACTTCCTTAGACATTTAATGAAGTTCTCATGGTGGTGGTTTTCATTTCAAGTTACAACATTTTCTTTATGTCTACGCTAATATATAGTACTATATATTAAGGCCTTTGAATTTTTGGTAAAATTCTAGACAAAAAATACGATATAATAAATTGTAGCGAATTTTGAAATTGAACTAGTGTCAATATCTATTTTATACGTGTACCGTGATAGAAACCTTGGAGGAATTATTGAAGATGATGTTATTTAGTAATAATTATATTCACAACGAAATTACATATTATTTTTTTTTCAAATTCACTGTTTAGAAGGAAACAGTTGCGTACATGAACATCTTTAAAAAATATATATTTATGTATATATTTCTTATATTTATTGTAATTTATGTATTTACACCTATAATCTAGCATTTACTTATTCGTTCACAAAGTTTGGTTTTGTTCTATGGAGCAAATTTCTGTTTCTTGTTTATATTATGGCAGCTATAAAACTGATAAACACTGTAGATTATTTTCCACAGCCCATTTAATTCTGGATTTGACTTACGATGTCGTAAAAATTAAATATATCTAATATATATATATATATATATATATATATATATATATATATATATCTAGCGTGTTGGTCACAAACACATTGTAAACGGCATGTGCAATGTGCAAACCATAATAATATCAAAACCGGTGTCGCCGCAAAATACGAACAATTCTTATTTGATTTATGTACAATGATGATTCAATGTAATCTGGCGTTTACTTTGTTAAACAACAATTCATGTTTTTCATTTTGGAACAAATACGCCAATATTACATTACCGAACAGGACTACGTTACGAAATCATTTACCATCTGTGCGTGTACATTTAGAAAATAAAATTAAGGCTGAACGGAAAATTAGAAAGTGTGCTTGTGTGTGGATGATTGCCAAAAGAGATCTGTACTTAATGTTATGGTGCGCAAAGTGGAACCATATCAATCGTCATCTTCAATGTTATTAGTTTCTAGACGAATAGAGGAACGTACTGTCCAAGTAATTTCAAAAGTGGTGTTAATCACATTGGAAAAATTTGAAATATTCAGAGATCAAGCCTTAATGTTTATGACAGACGGTGCCGCAACCATGCTTTCTGTAGACCGGTCTCTTAAAGAACAGTCTGGTAACTTTCTACATATTAGATATAAAATTCATGCTCTCATCTTGCGGGAGAGACAATTCGTAGATGTTATCCTTACACTTATTACATTCTGCTTCGGATTTTAACGGCGATTTCAATGTATGTTCCATAAAAATATAACTTTGATTAGCTACGAGGTCATGCGACACCAAGGTTTCGTAATAATTTTGAACCACGTCCATAGTCAGACGTTACGACAAGAAAAAACTGTTTTTAAAAATCTCCATTCACAAAGGAACAATTCTCCCAGCCAGCGAAGATCACTCATTACGTAGGAAATTTTGAATCTAGAACATATCCAAAAAGCTGCTGCCCGAAAAGTTATGTGGATGTATATTTTAGATTAAAAAAATACTTATATGTGTGCGATGTGGGTGACTGCTGGTATTTTTAAATTGCACACCTCTTGCAAGTACGCAACGAATAAACCAAGTATTAAACTATTAATGATTAACTCGCACATGGCTTGGGATAGATGTTTTAAAATTAAAATGGTCCGTTTTTAATCCAGTGGTATTTTAAATATAACACTGGGGAAGTATTTAGGTAAGCTAAAATTAGAAATGCATCTTAGTGTAAATACCTATTACCTGAAAGTGTGTTAAGAATCTCTTTCCGATCTTACCAGACGTTGAGGAGATTTATGTTGATACAAAAACGCAGGCATATGTAATATATACAGTTAAACAAATACCAAGGAAACAGCTTTACAGTCGAATCTTTCACGAAAATGATCTCATTGCTGAAGTGTGATTGAACTACTCGACAGACGAATCTGTTCCATAAAAACTAAACCGAAAGGTTTTTTGATGTATCAAGGACGATGTTCGTCGCTATTAGTGGTCGAATACTAAACGCAAAGTATCTTTAAAATGGCAGTAAAATTTATAGTTGTGAATATGTACATATGTATGTAACTAAATATGTAATCTTAGTAATACATGTACTTATAGCGTGCGCGTAATGGATTATTTATTTGCCAATATGAAATAGACACATTAACAGGATATAGAGTTGCATATGAAATACAATGCAAGGTATTATAACCTGTCCAGATGTTTTTCTTCTCCAAGTTAAAAGACAACCATATAATAGATTCGGAAAGTATTTATGCTTCGGTAATTTAATATTCACATGAAGAGAACATAATAATTTTTTGTAGATAAAAATAGACAAAGTATAGTTACATACAGTAACAATAACAGGGCACTTTTAAGCGCAACATTGTACATCTTTCGCTTGCTGAAAAATTAAAGTGTATTTGTAAATAAATAGTCACACCAAAATTATTCTCTGGAATTTTTCATTTTATCTTTATTTTTGAGTGATAATAATAATAATATGTCCTTATTCAGAATGTTATTAATTAACAAAAAAAAACAAATATGCAAAATAAGAATCAAAAACGTAACAGCCTAAACACGTGCTAAACCTTAAGATAGGTGATATAAGCACCACCTCCCTTTTAGCCTGTATCCTTAATATAATTTTGTCATGGATACTGGTAAATACAAAAACAAAAGAAAGAATAGGAAAAAAAGTATGATCAGAGACTATTGTCTTCCAAACACATATCGCAGGAGCGCACGTTCGAATGCTCGCATACTCAAAATTTTGAGACTAGCTGGCAATGAATTGTAGGATGCGTGTACATTAAAGGGAAATGATTTTTCATGTCGGCGGTGGCGTAATGATTCCTATATTCCTAATATTAATATTGGCACCAACAGCATTCTGACACTATGAATATGTTTTGGTACACTGTCGACATCTACATTGCGAAAAGAAAGACCAAAGGAGCACCGATGTTATCGTATGTGGTCTCCATGTACTCTGTGATAGTGTGAGCGCTGCCACCATTCACATTAGGTACATTATCAATGAAAGCAGTATTAATTCTGTAAATGAGACAAGAGAAAAATAATAACAATAATATTATGTACTGTTAAGCTTGGAATAAGGTGGGCAAGGAAACTGCAATGTTTGGAAAATAAGTTGAGGCTGGGGAAAGTAGGAAAACAGTGGCTTAAAGCAAATCACCTGAATAAATCTTATTACGAAAGGTTAAAAACCAAAAACTATGTTCATCATAAATTGGAAAAACCCCAGTATGGTCATAACTATTTCATGTATTTGGGGTAAAGTTTGTCTCGCAATTGCGTTGCAATTTAAAATGTCAACATTTGTAAATTTAGGTAAGGTATGGTGTATCTGTACTAGCCATTGCCGATGAGTGGGCCAGAGCGTTATCATTATGGTAGAGACTTTTTTTCTTCGCTGCTAAATGAGCCTTTTTTCTTTTCAGTTCAGCATCGTAGTAGTTAATTATAAATTCACACATTTCCTTGTTATTACTTTCAAGGAAGCTGGATTTAATCATTCAGATATATTAGAATAATAAGTATGTAGTTTGTTCTAAATATATGAAATATCTTAGTTGTGATCTTTCAAATTGATAGTCATGTCATAGATCTGTATAATAGTGAAATTAGAAATGTTATTTTTTTTGTACCCTGTATAGCAATCACAAATGTGATATTCGAAGTTGTAGTTTCAAGACAAGCAGATGCTTTTCTAAACTTATAAATAAAAAAAGATTTCCTCTTCCGAATTGTATTCGTGGACAGATTGTATGTAAGTCAAGCTAATTTCTACGTTAACGTTCGATTGTGGAATTTTCATCTTTAGTTTTCTTTTTGAATGTTTCAATGATAACTTCTTCTGTGTTTCTCGTTTCTGGACGAATCATATGCTAGATATATGAATAAGGGTCTGAAATTCTTTTGACGATTTATCAATGTAATTGAAGCCATTTAGTTTAAAATTGTTACATGTCTTGATACGAGTGTGTTTCAAGAAGTCCTTAGAAAATGTGAGAGATGACGCTCGTAGCATCGAAAATGGTTTGTTTCTAGTAAGAATCAGTTATTAGACAGCTGTCAAAGTCTCAGTTATATCCATCACACAGTTTCATTTTTATTGTCAATTTAAGCAAAGTATTTTTGTTTATGTAGAAAAATGGAAAAAGTGATTAAACACTTATATTAGAAAGACTTAACACCGAAAGAGATCAAAGCTAAGTTGGATGAAGTTTATGGCACATCTACTCCTGTGTTAGCAACTGTTTACAATTAAGCAAATGAGTCGTGGCCGTACATCCACAAAGGATGAACATCGTTCTGACGTCTAGTAACTACCTCCGAAATCCAAAAATCCACGATATGGTTTTGAGTTATAGACGAATCAAAGTGCGCAAAGCAGTTGAGACCACAGACATATCGCGAGGTACAATGTTTGTGTGAAAAAAATCTCGGCAACATGAGTGCCGCGTTTACTCTTGATGGAAAATGAACGCAATCGCGTGGTCGATTCTGAGACTATTTTAATGCTTTTCCGTTGCAATCCTGATGAGTTTCTCCGTCTATACATAACTATGGACGAAACATGGATGCACTACTACACTCCGAAGACAAAGAAATAGTCGAAACACTGGATTTTTGAAGGCGAACGGGTTCTGAAGAAGGCGAAGACGGTGAAATCGGCCTGCAAGGTGATGACTTCGGTTTTTTTGGGACGCCGGATCATCTACACTAATTACTTGTAAAAAGGACAAACAATAACTGGAAAGTAGTATGGAATTAAAGTTCAAATTAGTACGATCTCCACCGTATTCACCGGATTTGGTTCCCATTAACCTTTTATTAAAAAAAAAAAATTGCTCAACGGACAACGGTTCATGTCGAACGAGGAAGTCATCGCCCAAACAGAGGTCTATTTTGAGGATCTTCATAAATCCTACGTTTTGGAAGGCTTAAAAAGGCTGGAGAAAGGCTTGAAAAGGTGTAATGTAATTAAATGTAGATTATGCTGAAAAATAAATTAAAATTCCCGGAAAATACTATAGCAAGCTTACATGCAATTACTTTCTTAGTTATTTGAAATTTTATGAAAAAAACAATACGTTTGCAGTGCAAATAAAATGCATTAATTTCCCATCCGTATTTTGTAATATTTGACTTACTAAAAATTTTAACTTAGAAGAAGTTGTATGCATAACGTACATGCAGTCCTAAATAAATTTACGGAAGGTTAACTGTTAAATTATATGAGCCAGTTGAGATCTCGATATACACAGGTGTACTATTTAGATGCTATTTTATCTATTCATCATATAACTAATGTTCAGTTTCTATATGTCCATGTGTAAGGTATGCACCTGCTTATAGTCACATTTCGGATTATGCACTTAAAGCTCCATTACGTGAATTTTCATTTGATGACTATTTTTAGAAAATCGAAACCCCAGATATAGGAAATTAAGAGATAATATTTGGCTTACCTTTCTTTAGTAAAGAAACGACAAAAATTGAAAAAAAATCTAGATTGTAATAAAAATAAGTGTCTCTCCACTGTATTACATTTGATACGACCTAATTCCATGTAATCACCCTTGAATCCGTTTTCAACAATAGCATTTATTTCCCGGATTAAATCGACTACTTTTATTAGCCTTAATCGGATTGTTAAATGGAAGTAGTATGAAAAGAAGGAATTTATTCCTTCAACGTGCAGAAAACGGAAATTATTCAAGTAAATGAGAAAACCGTGTGTATGGATACAGGTGTCGAGCAAATGTGGTCTACATGGTCTACATATTTGTGTATACTTGCATACAATATCCAGAATAGACTGTTTATGTTTCAATATGGGAACGTTTATGAAATGTGCATCCTGAATAAGTAGCAATTTCCTGCAAATTTTAATTGAAATCTTGATTAAGCGCTTAAATGGAAAGTAAGTACTTTCCTCGCTTGGATTTATTCGATCAGCTAATTTAGAATTTATTTACGAATGAAGTATGTATCTACATACATATTAAATTACAAACTTACGTTAAGGTAATGAACTTTTACATCACTCTTTCCTTGACCAACTTCAGATTCTTTGTATTTAATGGGAATAGCTTTGTTTTGTGCACATGTACACATACGTATCCATGAATGCATGTAGATACCGTGTCTAGAATTGGTGTATTATTATTGGTTCTGCAAATTTCAAGGATTGCACGTTTATTAAATTATGATTAATAGAAAAAGGATAATTACATTTTACTAGGGATACATTCAAATCTATTTTCTCAGAGAAAGTATAAATTGGTATTCTAAAACATTTCGGCCTCGAGTAAATATCTAATGTTTAAAGAATTATGTTTTGGCATCTTTAGGATTTCTTGATAGCTAAGATAGCTTTTTTTTTGCCTTTGCCGTAAATTATTCCATCAACACCATGAGGAAGCTAGCTATCTTAGCATTATATTTTTTGGTTATTGTTTCTAGACATTTTCTGATGTGTTCTGTTTATATACATCATGGTAAGCCTGTCGAAATATTCACACGTGCGGTTTCCCAAAGGGCTACCAGCGTCGCCATCTCATGTTAAGCAATCAGAAAACTGCCGGAGGGATGGTTTGGAGAACAGTACCCGGTTTATGTCGTTGCTTCCTGAACGGCAGGCATGCGTTTCTTTGGCACTAGAGGGCGCCAAGAAATGTCGAGTTTGTCGTTTTGAAAGTTGTGACATTAACTGTGAGGCAACAGCGATAGAAGGTAGAGATAAAAAATACTCTTGAAACCACGCTGATGACGCCAGGTAGGCAGAAACATGTTCGTATGTTAGTGTATTTTTTTCTCTCCTTTTGCTGCGCTTGCCGTGAATTATTTCTTCAATACCGTGAGGAAGCTAAGCTATCTTAGCATTATTTTTTGGTTATTGTTTCTAGGCATTTTCTGATGTGTTCTTTACATCTTCCGCACTAAGAGTAGGTCTTATACAATAAAATAGATGTGAACGAACAACAACAAGATTAAGCATGAATACAAAATTGAATTGTACGTGGAAATGCTAATTAAACTAAATTTGGGATGATAACCAAGAGATTAACATATGCAAAACTATCCTAAGTAATACATCTTTGTTCTTTAAATATGTTCATAAAATATAATTATACTAGGACTTTCCTTTAGCATTATATTTTTTGGTTATTGTTTCTAGGCATCTCCTGATGTGTTCTGTTCACTAGGGTTTGTCGGTTTCCACAAACGGTTTTTTTTTAAATTAAAACTATTTTTTAAATATTCTGGAAAAATGATAGATTGTATAGGTGAAGTTTGAAGTTGAACCTGGTGTAAGCATATTGTAGTAAAACTATTTTTCTTAAGTTAGACAACTATCTTGGATGCGATCTGTTCAAAACTAGTTATTTTGGTTTCTCTGATTAAGTTATATAGGAAGCATATTTTATTTTGTTGCTTTTGAATAAAAATTTCCAAATTTTTGTACAAAATCACGTCGTAGCCTGAGATATCTCTGTATCCTAAAAAAGTATCCGTTTTAGACCATGATGAATATTATTTCTTTTTTCTTTTTTGCAAAAGGAGTTGGATAAATAAGGGGAAAATAGGCTGTTATATATAAAAAAAACTTTTGATACTTCCTCCATCATTCATTCATTCATAATTGTCGGAAACGCTGTATAATACTTTAATAAAATTCATTGGATTCCTAATCCTACCTTGTACGATTAACAGTTTTGTAAAATGTTAATTTCAAGTAAAATGCTCTCGCAGTTATAAAAGTTTGCATGTGCTCGTGCATATCTCAAAAATTCTCAAAGATGCAAATATTTCAGATATAGTTAGAAATAGTTATATCAAACAAACTTTAACATTGAACAGTTAATTTAAAAATGTAATAATATATAGGGTGTTCGCTTTAAAATAACAAAGTTGATAATTGCTTTCGGTGTAACCGGAAATCTTAGATAATTGAAAATATTTTAGTTCGATAGTACATGTAGGCCTTAGTATATTACCAAGTTTTCAGAATTCCAATGTATACATTATATATCAATTTGTGCAGATCCTCATGAGAACCCCCGTATAGAGCATTAGAAGAAGAATTGGTAATTAATGGTAAAAATAGGACAAATTAATCAATGTATCTAATTTTCTCAATCATTACGAAGAAAATAATTGTAAGGTAATATTTGTACAATATTTATTGGAAGTAGCAAACAAATTGCAACATTCAAAGAATATTTTCTTAGTTTATTTACAAACTGGGGGTATTTGTGTGCTAGTGGTAACAAATATTCTGCTATTATTAAACACAAAATATATATATTTTTTGAAATACTGGAATTCAAAAACAGTTTTTTCAAAAGTCGGTTTCCACTGTGCATGCTACAAATATTGTTTTCTTAAAGAGAATATTCTATATAGTATATTTTTACGTTTTTCTCTGATTGTTTTTGCTATTTGTTATTCACACGTCACTTCCAGAAAATGTTGGAATTGTATCAAAATTAAGTTTTGCAAAACAAAAATGAATATCTTTAGGGAAATAAAAATTTGTAGTATTTCGTCTCAGCACTGTATGCGCCTTAGCAAAAAACTTGTTAAAGATGGACGCATTTTAGATATAGGGAAATGTTAATAGAAAATATCTGGAAGATTCTTTTTATCAAATTCCGGAAAAGTATTCGGCGTGTTCATAACGATTTCGATGATCATCTTGTAGAGTCTAATTGATAACGTTTTCTCTTTCAACTTGCGGCTGAAAACTACAAGAAGTACTCAATTGAATAAAATTGAATTCACCAGCAGCACTTAAGACATTTGAGACATCGGGAGTTAAAGAAATAGCTACATTTCGCGAAAATCTTACATATACTTGAGAATTTTTTGTTAAATTGGACTTGTTAGCGAATATTTTTTTTTTGTAGACTTTTTTCTAAATTACTCACAGTTAGGTCAAGAATTATCTTCCTCTCACGCAGTAGGTCGGACACGCTATATAAACGAGCGGTAGGTTACCCTAGCTCCTAGGATTTTAAATATCAGTTCTTTTGAGAAATTATTAGCATTTCTTGTTATTTCCAAATTAAATTGTCCTTTTAATATAAGCCCTCCAACTACAAGCCGAGTCAAATATTGCAATTGTTTTTATCGTTACAGTCTTGTAATACAAGTAAGAAAAATTGTTCTTTTGGTATTAATTCAATAAGACCCATATTTTTATTTCTAGCGCTTTCAACGTACATTTCGAAGAATTTCGTCAAAAATTTATTGCCATAAAAAATTGTTTATCTGGTCAGTTTACAATAACTAATTCTTTAAATACATTTGAAAGCAATGACCTTACATCAATACATTAATACTTCATACGATCACTTAGTGAGTATTAACGTGTTTTACCGGTAAAATGTACACGGTATATTTCAATAGAGAAAGGATATATTCCTTAATTACAACATACGTAATGTACGGAATTAAATGTAAGTTTATTTCGGTCATCGTTGATTATTTTTTTGGTAATTATACTCGTACGTTAAATGTCCTCTCTTTCATATTTAAATTTTTCTTTCTTATAGAAATAACCTATGTAGAATCTTTACTGGGATGAGTGGTCATGAAATGGACGCTATAATATGTTTGCGTAACTGTTAAGTTGATTGTTGTTGAACATAATGGTTACGTGTTAATTATTGAGTATTATTATAACATGTGTACTAGGACGTCAACTAATTCACTGTTTCACGTTGTTAAAACATATGTATTTGTGGCATGGTACAATGTTTTCCTCAAGTTAAATGTTTCAACAATTGCCCTGTTTTATGTTATTGGCGTATCAGAAAATTATCCTTAAGTTATCTACTGTATATTGTAATAGAGGAATGCTATTCATTTTTTTAGATAATCTCAAGTATTAAATATTAAAGATAATGCCAACTGGCACATTTTTATCTGTGGTAATAATGCAACTATACTTATACAGCTATATTTGTATGCTTTGGAAAAAGTATTTAGTTGCAGTGGGTGATCGAAAACCAATAAATCTGTTTCGATTAAATTGACATCTGGTACATTTAATCACAAGTAATAATAGCATAGTAGGTTACTTTATCGATAAATTTTTTGACAGAAGATTTAAGTAACTGTCTTAAATACCTGCCTTGGAAGGAACTTTTATCAAGGCAGTTGAGTAGATAAATCCGTGCTGCCAATTGGACATTGTTTTTAAGCTACGGACCTACTCGGAGGACCCACACACCTCTGCCAATTTAATACTTAACACGTACACAACAAATAAATTGGAGGATCACCCGCCTTTGGAAACTGACTGCAAATGGTATTCTGTCAAAATTTCAGAAATTCATCGAGTAGTGTTGTTTTGAGAGCTACTGAAAGTGAGCTTATGGAGTCATGGAAAAAGAACAATAGCGGTGTTCCGATTTCCTTTTTCTTGAATGGGAAAACGTCTGAAGAAATCGAAAAGTTGTATGCAGCCTATAAGGACCACGAACCTTACATACTGGCTTAATGAATTTACGCGTGGTCAAACATCCGTCTTTGATGAGGTGAAGCCAGGTCGTCCCATTGAGGTGACTACGGACAATAAATCGGTTATATCGGTAAAATTCATAATAATTAGCAGATCGCCAGGTGAAGACTACAACAATCTTTCTAGTAAATAATATGGTAAACATTTCATTTGAATGTGAAACGAAAAATTGGGTATGAGAAAGTCATTGACCATTGATCAAAAACGAAACTGCGTGACAACTTCAAAGCAATGTTTGGACATATTTAAGTACAGTACGAATGAGTTTCTTCGGCGTTACGTAGACATGTGTATATCAGTACACTCCAGAAACGAAAGGTCAGTAAGCAAAATGGGCTTTTTTTCTCGGCGAATATGCACCGAAGGAGGCGAACAAGACGATTCCATCAGCTGGGAAAGTTGTGTCGATGATTTTTTGGAATTTTCAAGGCACAATCTTAATTGATTATTTAGAGAAATAAAGGACAATCATGGGATAGCATTATGCTGATGTATTGGACCGACTCGACGCTGAAACAAAGACACTAAAATATTGTTGGTAAAATTCCTGTACCGTTTTGCCTACCAATGACGAACTGCATGCAACGTCGCCACTTTACTTATAATATGTAGATACATTATTAACTAGAGCGCAACAAGCCGATTGCCTAGCAGTAGCGTCACTGCTCTGGGTTAACCGAAATAAACGTGCGCGTTATTTAGAACAAAAAACAATAAGAGAATTTATGAAAACGCAAACATAATCTAGCAAACAACTTACCTAATATGCTTAGATAGATGAAACGAAATCCGGAAGTAAGGCCTTCAACACCTGCATCATAGCGTACGTTTCTACAGTGGTCTCTTTGTAACCCGCCTGTTGCGGCGTATATACCTGCTTATACGCAGAAAAAGATCATTTTACATCTAGCGATGTAATATTCGCGTACTTAAAGTGGCTTTTGAATTTGTATAACGGATCTTCCGCAACACTATTGTTAAAAAGAAGGCGTAATCTAGAAAAACCGAAATTTTTACGTAATATAGTATTAAATTTTTCTCTGACTGAAACACCTTTTTCGTCACCTAAGATATGTAGTACTGTTTGTACGTGGTCAACAAATTCACACGAAACCCGTAAAGACAATGAAGTGTTTTGCAATTTTTTTATTGCGTAGGCTACTGGAACGTAATTGTTGTAAATAGTTTTTAATTCTGCTGCAACTTGAGGACTTTGGGATTGCATTTGACTTAGCTTTATTGCAGTTGCTTCTTAGCGTCTAGTTGTAAAATCACTGATTGGATCTTTCCAAAATGTTTAAAATAATAGAATGCTGCTTGTAACCCACCGTGTAAGAATTGGCTGCGGCCGTTTCGGTATGTCAGGACACTGTGAATGAAATAGTCGAATACGTTTCGGTGAATTAAGAAAAACCGCTTTCGTTTATGCTATTAGTTGATCCACATCATGATAATATGCTACAAGGTGTAAAGCATGAAGCAGACATCTTATTTATATGGAGCAAATTGAGCTGTGCGAGGCATAACCGCGGCAGCATCGGTAATCATCATTAACACTTGCTTTGGTGAAATTTCAAAGTTGTCTAGTGTTCTAACACATTATGAACAGCTTCGACATCTTTGCCCTCTTTACAGGCTAGCAAATAAGGGTGCGATGGTCTTTTGAAGGTCATTGTCCATGCTACAATCGATACTACAGAAATTTTTTCAAATGTTGGATTGTATTTTTTCCAAAACTGACGAAACATTGTTTGTCCGATTTTTACAAACGTATATTGCACGCACTTAACATCATCATTAAGTCACATAGAAATTCTTTATACGGTTTTCTTCCGGTCTTTTTAAATTTGAGCGTTGCGCTGTTTACATTGTACCTAAATATATATGGTTTCCAACATAATAAACTTTTATCACAAACTAAACACCTGATTTCTTTATCATTACATATTAAGTCTGGAAATTGCCATAAATACCTGTTTACTCTGTTAGCAAGCAGCAAAGTTGATGCATTTCTAGGGATTTTTAATGCTTTAATTTTTGCTAGGAGCTTTCTCTTGTCGTCATACACTATTAGTAAGTTTCTCTAGCGCATTTTTACTCACAGTAGTAAAATACTTATACGGTTTCGGGGTAATACAATTGCTCAGGAATTTTACCAAATCTTTATGAGAGTGTTGGCGTAGGTGTACGTGGTTGTACAGCGCTAGTCATGGCACTAATCACAACGAATCTGATAGCGGTATTTTTAACATGATACACATAGCAATTTTATGATGTTATATCTACGTCTACGCTTCTTTTTTGTAGAGCCTCCCGGATTTCTCTATTCTATGTTGATATTTGATGTTTGAAGTCTGTTCTTATTCTTCAACGTGTTGTTTTAAGTATTCCTACTGCTAATTAAACTTAAAAGTTAATAGCTATTTTGAAAAACTAAAATAAAGGCAGCGCGGGAAGAGCCCATTCATACGGTGTGTAATTTAAAAACAGAATGTTATCTACAAAATCGTACTAATTTTATTGGGCTTTATTCCAACGTTTTATCTCTATTAGTTCCAGAGTAAGTACGTGAGAAAATACCATCTCTTGTTTGTTACAAAGTATTGTATCCCGCAAATGGTGTGTCATTGTGATGTTTTGCAATGATACGAGGTTTGTATACTCTAGATATATGCCTACCTTGGATTTGTGACCCTGATGAAAATCCCGGGCTCTACTCATTGTACTGTTATAGAGCAACGTCTGCCTTCTTACGCGAAAGTCGAGCACATGTTCCTCTTAATGCTTCGCAATGCTCAAAAATTGAAAGTATTTAAGCTCGTCGCCATTCATGTAATATATTATTAGTAAATGACGCAACGCTCTGATAATCTTGATACATTGTTATCAGTTATTCCTACAATATCGATAAAATCAAATGTTCAAGCAGTTGGCACCGTGCTGCTGTTGTAACTATTCCCTTACATTTCTGCTATTACAGCACAGTTTGGCTAGTGTTTACCTTTATTTTGTCTGCATACAATAGCCCTTGAATTGTTGTGTGTTACAGTTTAATTAATATCTGAAGGTAAATATTTGATTTAGTGATTCCTAGGGAAATTTCGATATCTGTATTTATGTAAGTAAAAGACTTATGGATATATTTACCGTGTCAATACTAATTGTAAGTTCTAGAAATCGAAACTAATAGAGAAGGTATAATATTTTGTTTACGTAACTCGATTCGGAATTATATTCATATCACATATTATGTAGCGAATAAATATAGATGTACTTTACCTACATGAGATGTACAATATTAGAAGGATCGTAATCATTATCAATTGTCTTGATCGATAGCGGCCTATTAAATGTTTTTTTACTTATTGTATAAGTGTTTGTTAGATTAATATATCCAGTTAGTGACGGATAAGGGCTCTCCTCTAATAAGCGCAAGTGTACACGCTATACATATCTCTTTTTTTTAAGAGTGTAGCGGAGATGATACTTCATACTTATCGGTAACAAATACGTAAACATGATCTTATTTGTAATTTTTACGTAAAGAATTACATAAATGCAATCGTTATTGAAATGTAATAAGCTAATCAGCATTGTAGAATATGTATTATAATTAAATTAGTAATTTTGAAAACACTTGATACGAACTACTTAAGGTCGGCAATATCTCGAAAAATAGAAAAAATTTCAAAATATTTTTAACAAAAATTATCAGGTGATACAAGTGGCGATTAAAGGAAAAGAGTGAAGTAGATTTTTTGGAGAAATTATATGGTCCTCTTTGTAAAGTATTCTAACTTGTTGAAGTCCAATATTTATATATTAAACTTACAATTAATGCCTGTTTAAAACATTGAAAGCTCAATTTTGTAGCTTGGGTACACGTTTCCAATCTTTGCGTTAATGATTGATAGCATCTGCATTATTATGGAATCTACCAACATACTTCATAATTCTGTTTCATAATTACTCTCCATTATTTAATTCTATGGCATACTCATTATTTCATTCATAAACCCTAAAAATGAAATATCGAGAAGATTAAAGACGGGAGTCGGTCATAGTGTAGGTCCTCCATGACCAATCCACATTTCCTTGCTTTTCTAGAAAGGTGTGCTGGCGCGCCGTTATATACTTTGAAATGCAACACTTTCTAATAAAGTGTTCAGTTCATTTTCCAAAAAATTCCAAAAGAGTTCCCTTGTCAATCAACTGGGCAATTGAAAAGAACCATTTGGGCAACTGTCGATTTTATCTACCCACACACCGGCGATTCCGTATTGCGGCTTGATGAGCGTTTTCATCTCTCCAATAATGCATATTATGTATGACTATTTGCAAAACAGCTTCTTTGTTTGCAGCAATACGATGAATTCTAGTAATTTCACTATAACTTTTGCTTTTTTTGAATCAGCCATCTTCTCTCAAATGCATGTCAATAAATGTTCTAACATTAAGAATATGTCTTAATAGATACGTCTCTCACTAGATACATTGAGTTTGGGTAGAATTTGATCGAACTTCGGCATAACATAATCATGTTCATACATTCGTCAAAAATGTCAACATTTTTAAAAGCAATTCTAATAAACGACAAACAACAAAAACAAAAACGTAATTACAAAGGCCACAAATTTGAATAAAATATTACAATATTAACTTGACATGTGCTATAATTTTACGCATTATAATTTATTCAACGTCACCTAGTATACCTGGTTTAGTAGTCATCTTCCATTCGACCAATACTATAATTTCATCAAGCTTCACTAAATATCATATTTTTAATTTTTTGTATTTCTTTCCTTTTCTCCGGAGGTAGCCAAAACCAACTTTTGACAAAATGTTGATTTTCAAATTTTAGTAGTTCAAGAAAGTGGTTTCGAAGTTGAAGGCTGAATTTTTACAAATAAAAATCATATAACTAAGCCAATATATATGCAGAAGGCTGAAACGTAATACTTTCGACAAAAACAATACTAGGTTTAATTTTTAATAATTTGTACAGCTCATATAAAAAGTAATTATTGTTCAATTCAACATGCTACTTAAACAATTTGCAAATGGGCTAGGAGATTCATTGAGGCTGCGCAGTAATGCGTTGCAAAAATATTCCTTGAATTGTTGTTGGTTGTTTGCTACGTGTAATAAATAGCGTGTTAGCATTAACCTTAGAATTACTACACGAACAAAATTTTGAAAACTACACCATTACTTAGTTTCATAATGTTTGAGAATTGTACTTTCTCTTCGCATTTTGATCTTCTTCTTCCGACTTCTACTGAGGGATCCTGTATTCATCAAACCACACAAAACAAAAACAAAATAAAATGTGCTCTATCACAAT
The DNA here is from genome assembly GCA_902654985.2 of Oryctes borbonicus. Lineage (NCBI taxonomy): Eukaryota > Metazoa > Arthropoda > Insecta > Coleoptera > Scarabaeidae > Oryctes > Oryctes borbonicus. The sequence goes on along the minus strand of LR736860.1, from coordinate 6,420,101 downwards.
CAAGAGAAACAAAGTTAAATAAGTGAAATTTGTGCTATCGCATGTATAAGGAATACTAGGATTCTCCTGTTAAGTAAAAGGAAATTCGTTTTACTACAATATGGTTTTACTCCATACCATTTCAAATCTACGTTAATGGTTCTAACTAAAGAATTAATTGCTTTTTGTGCATTTGTTCCTTGTAATTAACCAGCACTGTTCAAGTGAATTCGTCAGGTTGTTCTATCCGTCCAAGAAATATGTCTTTCAGGTAATTTCCACATGGAAATCGTTTTAAGTGAATTCTTAAAAATTGGTAGGTGCAATTTTCCTAACAAATTCTTCCATTTTTACTTTTTTTAAATTATATCTCCCATTCTTTTCCCTGACGCGTGCAGGTTTTTGCTTTTTTTAATCTGTTACCGGGGTAAATCCGGAGGAATGGAAAATATTTTGTAGGCAGATACAGGGGGTCAAAAATAAGAAAAATAAAGTAAAGTTCGACACTTTCTATCTAGTCTCTGCTAATTTCATGAAGCGCACGGAAAGTGGCGCACTTTACTCATAAGTAGAGATAAGCAAGGTAGGGATATTTTGCAGCAACTAGACAGGCTAGTGTTTTGTTGACTCTCGGGGAAACCAGTAGGCAACACGAATCCATTCTCATGAGACGAATAAATACGAGTCTGTCTAGGCACTGCAAAAAAGGTCCCCTACTTTGCTCATCTCTGCTCATAAGTTGTAGTTTGTTTATCAACTTCTCTTGAAATAGTGAATTTTTTTTTTTCACCCGTTTTGTTTTTGACAAATTAGTTTTGATAGATTGACTTGATATAATTAGTTGTCAGTTGGCCTGACATTAATTCGTTTGATTAAAATTTCGCAATCTTCACTCATAGAAAGTGCAGTTCGAGCATTTAACGAATATCTACGACGTTTTCCAAATCGAAGAGTTCTCGAGAGAAAGTTTTTTCCAAGATTGTTTTCTTCAGCAGACCGGTGTATTGGTGTAAAACTTGATTTATGAAACGAAGAGAATATTGTTACATCGCTGACGAAAACACGAGTGAATGTACGAGGAGGGTCGGAAATCATTTCAGATTATCCCAGAAAGTTGTTTGTAATTCGCTTAAGAAAAAAAGTCTTTTCATGTCCAACCAGTTCAACACCTTGAAAATCGCGGTTACGTTCTAAGATTTTAGTTGTGTGAATGGATCCATCAAAATCCAAGAGTAGACGATGTTCCTCTAAATATACGACAAAGATTATATTTCCAATTTTTTTTATTTTCCTAGTCGATGCTAGCGAAAATTCAATAAATTGATTGGCGATGTCTCCGCATTGAAACCCAATCGACTATTTTCTCTGGGGGTTGATGAAGTCACTGCAGGTGTAAAAACTTATTCTGATATTATTAAACGTAAAATCCATCATAGAGGAAACAAGTGCATTGAGTTTGGTGGTAGTATCCTTCAAAATGTTCGTATTGTTTACACCTTTTGTTGTTTCTTTTTAGTAATTTTTCCTTTTCAACGCCGATTGAATGGTTGACAATCGGTCTCTAGCTTATGAATTTATTTTTCTTAACAGTTGCTTCTAGCATGGTTCACATGCTGAGTTACCGTAAGCAACTGCTTCCCGCTCGGTTAGTTTCATCTCTGGCGTGGTTTACACGTTGAGTTACCGTGCTTACTGTTACCTATCACCTTGATTGTAGGCGAAATGTAGAGTCTTCATTTAATAACGGGCACATTGGCGCTGGAAGAACGGCATATCAAAACAATTTTTTCTTATTTCTCAAATGAATTCTTACATTAATTTTAGCAGCTCTGCAGAAAGTAATTTTGTCAATGTATAAAAATATTTGATACTTATTACATAATTTTTGCTAAATATGTAATACACTTGGATATTTCTTAGCATATTTCTGAGCTGTTTATCATCAGAATTTACAAGGATTACAAGCTTATTCTGTAACACCCTGTATATGTATACATTGACAATGTTCATGTTCTGGATAGAACTATTACAATAAACATTATTATTGTTGCACCGTGAAGCGTTTCGACAAATTATGTGATTGGGATATCTTTAATTAGATACTCTCATCCACATATGTTTTTACATCATCCGTATTTATACGATTGACTACCATCTTCCACAAATGTCCACTAATGAGCTGTTGTACAGCGAAACGCGCATCTGTAGATGGTGGTTAGGTGATTGTTTAACTTAATTAGTTTCATTATTATTATTATCATTATCATTATCATTACCGCAGATATTTTTTATAGTTTAAATTTGGATTTTTTTTTTGTAAGCGTCTAAGTTCTCCACGTATTTGTACTTTAATAGTACCGTACTATATAGTTCATAGCTTAGATAATATTTATAGATTATTCTTGACTTACTGCGCATCATGCCGTAAATATTTTTTTATCTGGCGTATTATTTCCCGTTATTTATTTTATAAACCATAGCTTACATGAAATTTATTTATTTTGCAATTTTATCAGGAAATGAAGGGTATTAGTGGAATTGTTCATTATGTCCAAAGTACGAACAAATTGAGATAAGGCTCAAAAGGCTTCATATACGTCTCCTGAATAAAAAAAAATTGAGCCTTAGCTTTCCTGCAGGAGACAAGAGGAAAAAGAAGGAAGGTAACAACATTATTACAGTTACTTCAATGGAATAATTTCAATCGAAGGATGCATAAAACTGGTCCTTCCTTAATAATTTGAATTGTAATTTATGTTTACGTGTTAGTGGATGTTTGCAGAGTGAAAATGTTTTAATGTTAAAAGAGCTCATTGAAATTAATATTCTATTGATTGTAATCTGAACTTTTAAAATTAATAAAACACGGAAATCCCCTTATTTATTCAAAAGCTGGATTCTAGGCAAAAAAAATCTTAAAAGGATCTTTATTGAGCTATTAGCAAACAAAATGTACTGAAGAAAATTAATGAAAAAAGCATTGAATTAGTAATTTAAAAAAGCATTACAGGTCCTGATTTTTCTGCAAATGACAATTTGCTTAATTTGGTGTTTGTTCAGAAAGTTGGAGGTATGTGTACAGTAAGTTACATTTTGTTCATGATTTACGAGATAATCAATCGGTAGCACAATGACCACTGACAGGAAGGTCATCTACAAAGTACCAAAAAAATATTTAATGCAAAAGTCTGTGGTTTTTCATGTAAAATTGGAATTTGTAAAAAAAGACTGGGTGTTCCTGTTTGAAATTTCTAAGTTGTTCACTACCCTAACTATAAGATTAGCAGGGGCAGCTTGGATTTTGAATAATTGATTACTTTTTCTGAAAGTATCCAACATTCGCTCTCGTCATATGTTTATTTGAATGCTTATTTTGCAAAATCTGGAGCGTTTTCGACGCATAGTAGGTATGAATATAAAGTATTAAAAGGAAGAGTCGTGTATGAGATTTCTCGTACATTTTCTTGGCCATGGTTAATTAATAAATAAAACATCTTGATTGTAGTTGCCCAATTTTTAATTTCGAATAAATATTATTACATTTTGACGTTTCGACGTTGAAGGTCGTCTTTTACAAAAAAAAATTTTTGTTGCTCCATTTATTTTAATTTATAATAAGCAATAGAAGATTTTTTCAAAAAGACGACCTTGACCGCCGAAACGTCATAGTGTAATAATATTTAATCGAAATTAAAATTAGGCTATTACAATCAAGATGTTTTATTTATTCTCTAAAGGTTGTTAAGTAAGTGACAATTTTCATGTTTAATACTTTATACACTGATACGAGGGGGCGATGATTACCTGGCCTAGGCAAGAAATGGCGCTACGGGAATTGAAATAACTTTATTTTCCGTAAAAGTAACCTTCTATAAGAGCTCTGTCAAGTTTTCAGATACATCAGTTAGTTTGTTAGTGATAGCCATTTAAAGTGAATAACTCGAATAGGTGTACAGCAGTGATTAAATATTTGTTTTTCAAAGAGAAAACGAATGTTGAGATAAAAGTGGCGAAAAGTGAAATTTATGGGAGCTCTGAACTCGTTACCGACCATAAAATATTGGACAACTGAACCTCGATGCGGGCGCACGAGCATTTTTGATGAAGAATGTCCGGGTCATCCAAGTGAGGCTACCACATCAGAAATAATTGAAATGATTCACGATATGGTAATGAGTGATTGGAGATTGAAAGTGCTTGAGCTTGCTGAGGCTGTTGGCATCCCAATTGACCGGGCGCCTAACATTTTAACAACAATGTAAGGAAGCTTTCCGCAAGATGGACGCTGCAATTGACGATAAACAAGCAACTTTAAAGGAATGTTTGGCAATGTTGAAGCACAATCCAAACCATTTTTAGCGTCGATTCTAACTATTAACAAAATATGGATTCATCAACCGGCGCCAAAGAAGTTCAAAACCACTTTATTGGCCAACAAGATCATGGCCATAGTATTTTGGGATGTACGCGACATAATCTACGTTGACTACCTTGAAAAGAGCAGAATGATTAATGGTGCCAACTTGTTGGATCGTCGCGAGAAAAACGTCCGCATTTGGCGAAGAAAAGAATTCTGTTTCATTAAAATAATGCACGCGTGTACACCTGTGTCGTCGCCAGGGCAAAATTCCAAGAGTTAGGATACGAATTGCTGTCGCATCCATCATATTCGCCAGATTTAGTCCCTAGCGACTACGAATATGAATGGCTCGGCGGAAAAAGATTTCGCTCAGACGATGAAGTGATTGCATAAACAAATGCAGCGTTGGAGAAATCTAGCTTTTAAAAGGGAAACAAGAAACGTTGGACTTCAAAATAAAATGAATTTTACATTTGCCAAGGCCAAGCTATTTATCGAACTCTTATCAGATTATGCGTACAGGTGTCAATATTTGAAAATTAAATTGGGTTACTTGAACTTTTATCAGAAAGGCGCCACTTGTTAGTTTGTATCATCTCAAATATAATTTGCCACACACGCTTTATTATCAGCAACAGCAAATATGCAGTTGCAATATTTGAATAAATGTACGTATGTATATGCAGTTTATCATGAACATCTAGAAAAAAATATGAATATTCCATCTTGGAAAATAATTAAATAACTTACAGATTACTTTTGTGATAAACTTTAAGAGTACATTTCCATAAGTTGCGTGCAACCATTATGTTACGTAAATTGTGGAATATCATTTGAATTAAATAAATATGTTTATTTTTTTGATAACATCGTTTTAGGTAATTCTTTAGTAAATCCGCGTAAACTAATTTCAGTTTAACAGCACTAATTATCTAAACATTTCACTTTCGAAATTATTTACATAATTATCGTGAAGTTATTTGTGGTGGTAGTAAGAATTGTAACCTTTAATTTATGTAAATTATACATGCATATCTATATATATATTGCGTGTATTTGGTTATATATTTTGCTGTAAAGTTTGATGATTACCTAAATTATAATTATACGTTGCAAGTGTGAGCGAGTACTTCCGTGACTAACAAGAAATAACTAAGCAATCTTGGAACTAAATTGTTGAATCAGCGTACGCATTGTAATGCACAGGTATCTTCTTTATGGCATATTTCGCGTCTGGAAATCACATATAGGTGCCTATCTATGATGCCACTTACATTAGAGAAAATATTTATTTTATCATAGTGTAAAATATTTGAAAATTGAATACTTGTAAAAACTATGCACGGTTGTGTTAACAATTTCATTGAAGCATGAAAAAAATAATATCCTTTTAAGAAGTCTATTACTTCACAACGTCTAAGCCGATATAATTTTCAATGCAAAAAGATGTAGTAGTAACCTGGAATATTCTTGCTTCAGTTCCATTCAAAGCATTCATGTTTCAATATTCGATCATCAAGTAACAATAATCATTTTTCTTTTGATCAATGTCTAGTTATTTTTTCGAAGATCTATAATGTAAGATTAGGAAGGTTTTCGATTCCACTCCTGTATCATTCCATTCATTTGGAGGCGAAGAACCCACTGCATCCTTCTTTTACCTCCATAACATTGGTAAAAGCACGCCTAGCGAGAAAGTTTGTCATTGACATAAGAAGGCGGCATTAAGTTCGGGCTGCAAGCCTGATCTGTAACTCCACCTTATCAAATTTCTACAGTTTCTGGATGGTTTGTTTAACAATGTGTGACCTAAGATTATCTTGATGGAGTAGTATGCGATTACTAATGTGGGTTGTCTTCCTCTAATATCATCAAACACAGCATCACCTTGTCCATAGATTCTGCAAATTGGGCTTGAGTTAATCACTGATTTGATCACACGTTACAATTCGTCTCTAGAAATGGAAATCCAGTAGATTGGTAATAAGTTGATTCAACATTTGTCGCTGTACCTGTTCTGCAGTCAATTCATGAGTCACTTCTCTGCATCCTCTGTCATCACGAGTTAGTGAAAACTATTGTCCATGGCGAAGGGCCAAGCTCTTTTGACAATCGCCGCGAACTGGAAACCGGAGTGATCCCAATTTTGTTATTAAGAATTTCTTGATCAACGGTAGGAGGTCTTCTGGAACGTCGCCCTTCTTGAAGATTTTTTGATCATTCCTTAATTCTTAATACTTCTTGACATTCAACTTTACGGAGTATACGAGCAACATCATCAGCACTTAATATCTAGTAATGATGGAAAATTGCCAAAATCTCTTTATTTGTATCGAGCAAAATTATCGGAAATGCAGCGTAAGCGAAGTACAGTTATGTAATAATCAGAATAATAATGAAGGTGGCTTACATTTTCCGAGAGGGTTTGAAAACTGGGCAAAGATGGAAAGTACTTAATTTCTAGGGATTAACCATTTTTATTTCTCTGTAGTTTCTCCCTAGGCTTATATACTTCTTGCAACGCTACTAGACCTAATATAGGAATAATAGGATTGGTTCAATTTCATAAAATAGGCACTCGTTTCCCCAATTACACCCTCGTTGGAATAAAATCTCTTTCCCGTTAGCATTAATGAAAGTGTAATAGTATGAGGGAGCTAAATCCTGAAGAGTAGGAGGGATGTAGAACCAATAGGAATCGATCTACATCTATTAAAAATTCCTTTTTTTCATATTAACACTTACGTTGGCAATATAAAGAATAAAGCAACGGGTTATGAGCATATATTTTTTGGAATAGGATAGATATCTGATGTTTCGATGTACCTCTATCAAGATTTCGTCATAAAATGTACGAGTCTCCGGCATTTCATTTTACAATCAAGCGGTGCGTTTTCATGTCCTAAACTAGATTAGCCAGATGATAATTATAGTACAGGTTTCCTTGCGCAACAACGAAACGTAGGCTAGTGCATTTATGATATTTGGAAATATATTTTTATTAATATGAACCGAAATATGAGTTCATTATATCATTAGTTTGTGTACAGTTAATTACTTTATGTAGCAATCGATACTTACAGTTGCGAGATAGAGAGTTTTTAGAGTACGAGGTTTTTTTAATTAGTTCAAATAGTGAAATCAGAGAGCCAATTTTGTAGAATTTTGGCCAACTGAATTTAAACGTGGTCGTACCAACTTGGTTGACGATGGACGTCTGTTTTGCAGAACAAGATGCCAACAACCATTTGGAGAGTTGGAAGCTTTGCTGGGAAAAGTGTGTAGACTTGCGTCGTGAAATAATACTGAATTGGACAAAAGAAACACTTGTTTCTGTGTTACGCTGGAAACATTTCAGATTAGCCTTGTACTTAACACTATTTATTATTTATTACTATTTCTTTTTCTTGTAACCCAAACTAAATTTATTCTCCATAAATGTTCTATTTTATAAAAAAATAAAATTATTGGTCAATACTTTTCATTAATTCGTTAATTTAATTGGTTATGTCACATACTGCACAGAGAAAAAGGATTTGTTGATTCAACGAAGCCTGTATTGAGTAAAAGAAGTAATATCTTTCGATACGAGTAAAGAAATATTGCTTTCTACCTTGTATCTTTTTTTTATATTATTTCTTTAACTCAAGAAAGCATTAGACACTAATATCAACAAAATTTGGTATTTGAAATAACAAAATTGATATGTTTGAACCAAAGAAATTGCTAGCAGTGAAATCATTAAAACAACAAATGTAATTATCTCACTTTAAGAAATTAACATTTTAAATGAAAAAAAATGTCACATTCTTAACCAAAGAAATAGTTACAATAGTTTGATTGTGAGAGAAACTACAACTTAGAACTGGTTACCTAAATATATAGCCAAAAAAATTCTGCTAATACAGCTGCTCATGGTATTGATGAAATTTCTCACGGCAAAGGCAATCTGAGGAGAGGAAACGTTAACCAGCGGATATGTTTCTGCCTACCCGGCATTATCAATGCGGCTACGAGAGTATATCTGCCCACATCGCTGTTGGTACCATCCTTCTTCGAGAACTATGAGCCAAGCGTATCTCCTGGCGCAATCTAGTACTAAGAGACCAGAGGCTCGTCGTTCATAAAGAAGAAGGCAATCAAGAGACACATTTCCTTGACTTGAAGAAAACATTGTTTTACACCTGATGTCAGACTTATCTATTCTTTATCTTTTTATCTTCATATTTACTTATATCAAAGAAATATTGCTTTCATTTGATGAAATAGCGCCAAAAAATATATTTCTTTCATTCAAAGAATCTTTTTTTCTGTACATGTAATGAATTCTCACTAGTCACCGCAAACCATTTTATATATACGTTTAAAAAATTAAGAATTCCTCAATTGCTATATGTATGATTTTTTTGCGAAAGAATTTTGCCAACTAGCTAGTTATGTCGCAATGAATGAAAGTTGTTTATTTTTAGTGTGCTCAATATGGGTTGCAATAAAAATAGTTCTCGTACATACCCATACATTCCATGCATATACATACATACGTATCTCGATTATTTCGTTAGTGACATACATATATTATAGTAGTATTAATACCTAAAGAGGTGGTTTGCTATGAGATTATATAATTTATATTTTTCGAAGAACAATTAGTAACTTCAGTTTAGAAGTAGCTGATTTATAAACTTGCTTAAAGTTTTTAGGTTTTAGGTTTAAGGAAGTTTTTAAAATGATAATAAAAACTTTATTCATGCCAGATAGATAGATTTTTTTGCTTTGTTTTTAATTAAAGTAAGTGAATTTTGAAGTAATTTTATTGCATAATTTCATAATTTCTGCCATCTTTCTTAATAACTATTTCCGTAACTTTTTATAATTATAGTGTGGATGTAGATCCACACTATAATTAGGTGTAGACCTATAGCATGCAAAATGTCTGTCTTCTGGAATTGTAGAATTGCTCTTATTTTGTAAATAGTAAGATGGCTAGCTAGCTAAAAGACAGTGATTCTTTCACCTTTTCCTAGTATACAAGTTACAACTGTTACTTAACTCTTCTTTACTTATGCTCGGTGGTCGAACGGTTAGCATACTTGCCGACGTGGACTGGGGTTTGAATTCGGCGGGGCGGTTGGTTTCAAATACGGATAGAAATCAGCATTAACTGCAAGCAGCTATTTAAAGTCAACATATTGAATCAATAATTTAAAAACGTCAATGTTAGTATTTTTCGTTTACTGTTGTTATAACAACAAACGATACTAATACGAGGAACCAGTTGGTTGCAATTAATGCAGGACTCACGCTTAACTGTAAATATCTCTTTTTTTTCAGTATTAGACATATGCATCAGTGTCTAAAAAAGTTACAGATATGAATCCAACAGATACGTTGGATACAGAAAAAATATATGATGCTACTTGAAGAAAATTGTGTCTAACTATAAATATCTCATCTGTTTCCCATGTTAGACGAAAACGTTAGAGATATCAATTTCCTTTACGGACAATACAGAGGAAATATATGGTGCTATTAAAAAAAAGATACGTTTATGATGCCTGAATTTGGCAAAATTTGGCGTTCAATACAGAGCAGCGTGTATATTTCAAAGACAAGTATTCCATTTAATATTGCAATACTTTTTGAAGGAAGTAGATGTATCTGTTCTATTATATAGACATTAAAAGTAACTAAAAAGTTACAATTCAAATCTACCTGTGATTATATTTGTCGCGCACAACATTGATTTACAAAACACAATAGTATTACGAGGGTTGTCTTTTCAGTTTCGCACGGGACCATAACAGGAAACAGTGGATTGGCTTAAAGTGTTTTATTATTTTTCAAAGTATTTGAAAGACTGATACGTGTTTTAATTCTTTCGAACCATTTTTAAAGCAATTATGCCAGTCATCAGTTGGAATTGCCATTTGCTCTGGAACCGTGGACCACATAGCTTATTGTTAATGTTTTGCTGCACTAAAATCGTCTCTTGAGCTCTATGTGAACTTGCGTAATCGTGGTGGAAGATTCTTCGTTGCGGAATGGTCTTTTGAAGCACAGCAATCACTTCTAGTTGTACACTAGTCGGCACTAACCGTTCTTCGATCATTTGAAGGAATTGTAACAACATGACCTGAAATTAAGGCAAAAGTTATGATGATTACTTAGTTGTTTCTCCTTACCATGAAACACTCATAGAGTGAATTGAGGTTTCGTTTCGGGTTCGTAGCAATAAATCCATGATTCGTCACCATTCACGATATTCTAAACATTTTTCATCTTCGGTTTAGAACCGGCTCAAAGGATTTCCACACTAATTAACGCGAGCCACCTTTTGTTCTCCAGTTAAAAGATGTGGGATCCAACCTTACGGCCTATGAAATGTCTAAGGATGTTTCAATCACGATATGTCACATATGGGTCTCCCTTGATAAGTTGGGGCATAGTAGAGATGTCTTTTGAGTGAGTGTTATTTTTGGTGGTCCTGTCTTGGGATCGTCGTTGAGAGTGGTACGTCCACGTTAGAGTTCGAATTACTAGGGAGAAATTGTCAACTGATGTGGTACTTCATTACCAAAAATAGAAACCAACTTGACGAGACCTTGTTGTTGAGATAATCCCCTCTGTGTATTGGGAAAAATTATTCCACAAAAATGTTCTTACCTCATTTTTATTTGATATTTTATTTTTTAACAAGACAAAACATACTTATTTAGTTTCTGTTTATGTTTTTTTTTCTTTTATCTAATAATCCTTTAACTCCATATATGATAAATAAGGAGCAGAACAATAACAATTTCGGAGAAAACATTTTCGCAATCTCAACATTTCTACGGGCTGCTGTAATAGAGCGTAGAGCTTTTAAAAGCGTAAACATTACCCATCGCGTAGTTTACCATTGTTTGTTGTTAGCACAAACCTAATTATAATACGTACGAATAGCAATAAACAAACAAATACTACTACCTACTTATGGACGTACATGTATATATCGTTTGACAAGAAAGTCTTGTCGCATGACAAATAATGTAAACGAAATTATGGCAAGATCAGAAGAGTTGGTGTGTGAGCTACTACACATGCACACATTTCAGAAACATGGCTTACTTTTTGTAATAATTTCCCCCCTTTTTTAAGGAGTTGTTATTATTTTATTTTTCGTTTCTTTACTTTGCTGATTATTTTGATGAAATATTGTTTATCTTTTGAACATATTCATTATAGGCCTCTTAGAAAAAAAGCTTTGTTCCAAAATAAGAAATAGTATAATTCTTTCGCCGTCCGGACTTATTTACTGCTTCATTTTACCGAGGAAGTAAGTAGTTATTTATTTATCCCTAAGATATCGTCAAATATGAAATCAGTTGCAAATTACTCTAATTACTAAATTTCAAAAAAATTGTCCATTTTATTTTCAGGAGTTTGCACTGAAATTTTAATAAATTTACTTACAATTAATTGTCCTTGTATGATATGTGGGTGTATGTGTTATGAAATGCTTTTTGGTCCCTCCTTAAATTCTCTAATAGTCTCTTTGATCCCTCTTTGAATATTCTTGTTTTGTTTTTTCTTATACTCCACATTTTCATCCTTTAATGTTTTTTAAACTTGTTGTTTTGCTATCAAATACTTCTCTTTCGTCTATTTGTTTATTCCTCTTCACAAGGATACCAATCCGAAGACTTTCAAGTTTAATTATTTGATTTTTTTAATGATTGTATATCTTGCTGCAGATGATGTTAAAATTGCACGACTTGGTTCCAATAAATACGAAGGATGTGTTAAATGTTTTCAGGGTTTTTGACAAAAATTATTATTATTAAGTAAATTATTGAAATAATTAATGACTTGAATAGAATAATAACAGTAACAATAATTCGTTTATATAAATTAACAAAATTGAGCCGTAGAATTCTTCTGATAAATAGTAAATACAGATGGATACTGGACATTAGATAATGTATTGCTGTCTTTGCGTTAATACTATTTATTGTATTTGTAATCCCTGCTAATATCTATGTATTTTTTACTAATAAATTAAAATGTGTCTATAAACTAAAAGTGTTACTTTTATACTTGTAGAGGTCGGTACTAACCATGTAAGTAGAGGGTCCTTCAATAATAATAATAATAATAATATCTAATATTTTATTTCATGCCACAATGCATGAATTTAAATAATAATTCATATTCTAATGTTCCACATTTACTAGTTATATTTAGTGCAAAAATGAATTTACTTCGTGTTTCATGCATGATGTTTACTACAAACATATTTACACCTAGTTCAGTAGACTCTTTTGCATAAAAAAGTACAACTTGGGTTATCCAGGAATGTAGTGATTAATGCGAAGATATTACCTTCATGTATTTTTTTCGTAAAAATAAAACTACACGCATGTTGACATATACCGGCATTCTGTCATTGCCGAAAATGTATTAAACACATCGAAGGGAATTTGGCACATAGTAAACATATGCTGTTTTCTCTTCATCGCGGATTATTAACAAATTAAACATTTATCGTTTTAATTATTTAAAACAGTGTTTGTTGCATCAGAATTAATGAAATCGTTGCCGGGAAAAAATATTTTTGGTAACACAATTTTTATTTTTTTAAATCAAATGAACACATCCAGAGATTTCTCAATCTACGGAATGTTGTTTTTTTGGTAATAGTATATTATAAAAGGAAATACTTATGTGAAAAATTATTTCTTGTTAACTTTGTATATTCGGTTTTGGCATTGTTAATTTGCCAAATCCTCTCTACATTTCATTAGAATAAAGTTGCAATTGCATGTGCATTGATATCTCAATAATATAGTTTAGTTTAGGTATTGGACTACCGTTGTAGAAAACCATTTTTTTTGTAAGACATATGCAGCGTGTCCACTTAATACGTGGAAGAACGATAATTTCTTTCCTGAGCAATTTAAAGTAAAGTCTTTCAAATAAAAAATATTCGAAGACAAATGTTGCACAAGATAACATTATATTCAACTATACAAGATGCTCAGATTCCGTAGCGCACAATACAAATTTGTTATTTTTTTAATAAGACACTCTACACATTACACGACCTATTTCCTATACCTATCTATCTTAACTTTTAAGTTAATTGACGTAATTTAATTGAGTCTACAACATGCCATCGCAATCATTGCCATGTTTGATTCATGATAATTAAATATTTTTAAACGGAACATCCTGTGTATTTTGCAGTCCGATAGAGAAACTGTGTATTTTTTTATAAAGCATGTAATGTTGTGACGAAATACAATAAACTTTTATTTTTAAATAATCCAAATTGTTTTTTAGAGACACTCCCAGTTTTGGCGATCCCAATTTTTTTCCGGATAATTTCCGAAAAGATTTAATTTCTAAATTTTCTCAATTTAGTTAATGTTTGGTAAAACATTCTGTGTTCTTTTAAGAAATGCTTTATAGCTTTGACGAACCTCGTTATCGTACGTTAGTTTAACGTGCATTAAGGAAAATTTGCCTTGTGATTACCTTTGCGGGCGCCCGATAGTGTTTGTTGTTGTGATTTCCAAGAAATTTGTCTAATGTGTCATATCTGCTAATGTTAATAAAATCCAGCTTATCGGAAGTTTGTAGGTACATACCAATCCATTAACAAGTAAATATTTTGAGTTTATAAATCTTATAAATTAGTGCATTATCAGTATACTTAAGTAGCTCATTGTAATTTAACGTGTCTTTTATTCAACAAACATAATTTTGCTTTCACATAGGTTCATAATCTCAAGTCGTGTTGGATCTCACTTGATTTACTTTCATTCTAAATTAAAGAGAAGCGCATATTAGTAACATGCAAAAATAGGGATATGAAACTCTTCAATCCTTTTAAATTAATTAGTTGCTAGGTATTGATATAACAATTAATTTTAAAGTAAAGTATGTGTAAAGAGATAATAAGATAAATGAACGATATGGGGAATTACTTACTTTAAATATGCACACGACCACTAAAATAATTCCAAATGTATGAGTTTGATGTCGCAAGAATATAATGATTGCGATATCGTGGGCGGAAAAGGAAGTATTGCTCATCAGAGGTTATTTATTTTCCTTTAATGTAGTTTGATCAGCTGTTTAATGCTAGATTCTACAATCTGATCTCGTTAGCAGCTGTCTGGTCAGAGTCGCATCTCCACTGTTGCTTCTTATATATCGTTACAATGGTTTTTACAAATTTGCATATATTGCAAATAATAATGACTAAATAAGTCCTAAGTATATTGGTCGGAGTAGTTCTACAGGTCATTACTTTATTGACCGTCCAATAAAGTGACATACATTTATACATATTTATACATTGTTAGTAATTCCGTACGTCGTCAACAATGAGTCATAAAAATCATAAACGTAATCTTAAACTTTCCCGAAAGCTAACAGTTCAAATACTTATATTTTAATATTGCCGTGCGTGTGTATGTGCATCCTTCGGGTAGTAACGCGGGAACATTGTGGAGTAATAATAATTCATGTAAGTACTGCAAATGGGCATATCTCATATATTGAAAGCATCTAAAATTACAAGTAGTTAATTTAAAATCTATCCTCATTATCTTACTAGAATTGGTTGGCAGCCTATAAACGTAAATTTTTTTTATATATCTAGTACTTAATTCTAGTTAGAAGAGAATCTTTTCCTGGTTTTTTTCGTTACTAGATAATATTATTTACATATGTACCCATACTCTCGCTTCATAAGTGATATGTTTTCTAACACTCTTTCTACGGCGTATCTTACCACAATTCTATTAAAATACGCGACATGTGGTTTAGCGCGATTGTGCTGTTTTCGAGATACTAATTAATTTACTTCTCACCATTTCATGTCGAAAGAATTCGGCCTTAATTAAATCTTAATATTGCAGGTCGGCGGAACAATTATGGAAACCTCTTTGAAAGACAGGGATAAAGTCGGAGTTCAAGATACGGTACTGTTAGAAGATTACACCGATGAGAATGCGTTCGTCGACAATTTGAGAAAGCGGTTCAAGGAGGATCTAATTTATGTGAGTGATTGTTTTACGATAGGATTAATTACACCTTAGTTACAACTTCATTGACTCAGATTGTTAGTAATTTTCATATTACGTTGATTACATACTTGAATAATTAGCGTCAAAAAATTAATATTTTAGTTATGATATGATGGGTTAAAACCAATTTAGTTGTGAGTAGACCCACGATTGAAGTAATTTAATTGTATATTTTTGA
Organism: Oryctes borbonicus; assembly: GCA_902654985.2. Lineage (NCBI taxonomy): Eukaryota > Metazoa > Arthropoda > Insecta > Coleoptera > Scarabaeidae > Oryctes > Oryctes borbonicus. Next base: position 6,404,509 of record LR736860.1, on the reverse strand, counting down.
ATGTTTAAACCAATAAAAATATAGGGTTATTGAAAAATAAGTTCCCAGTTTAAAATGGCCAACAAATATTTAAATTTTGCAAAAATTAAAACACTAAATTGTTCCTAAAGAAACGTGGCTTTTATTTTTAATAGAAGAAACAAGAAAGACTTAAATATAATCACCATCAATTAAAAATAGTCGTTCTTCTACATTTTGAACGTCAGTAAAAGCATCCCCGGGAATATTGTCGATAACATGTGATTTGATTGCTTCATTTCCTGACGAGAAATGCCCTTTTTTTGAGGTAATCAATAGTCAGTCGGATTCATATCCGGTGACCTAGAAGGTTAACTATTCGTAAAATACCCATTAATTATACGACAGCCACACAGAAAAAAATCTTGTGAATATAATTCCAACAATGTTGCAGGAACGATTTTATATTGAAAATTCTCGTAGTTGTAGAAAGCTCTGCCGTCGTTAAAGGGTAATTCTCGTTAAAATATTAGAGTAATTTTATTGTAATAAAACTATCGAAAATCCACAAAAGGTAGCTTAATTCCTAACACTAGAATAAAAGAATATATCGATTCAACCAATTGTAGCAGGGCCGAACAAGTTAAGTAAATTGCATTACCTTTCTTCTACAATTTATAAAAATGTGCAAAATGGTAAGAACGATCGTATATTCGGTAAATCATTCTATTTGCATGGATACGCTTTTTCCTATCGGCAGCCGCATCGTATCGGCATTTTTACTATCCGTATCCTCGCCTCATCCGTATCGGTATTTCCATTTTATACTTTTGAAACACGTAATTATAAACAATAGTTATTTATGTTACAAAGGACGTAGGTGCAATATAGCGGTCGAGGTGAAGCCGAGCTCTGCAATACATCCGAGACTGTAAAAGCACTTGCGGCCAGGTTGTCATTTATCTACTGCAAGTCTAAAATTTTGAAAAAAATAGTATCCGTAAGATTAGACTTAAGTAGTATTGGCTATTCTCCAAGCGAAAAAGTATTTTACTTCCTGTTTTTTGTCAAATGATTTCCATCGTATTTATAAATTTGCCGAATGTTTGGAGGGGTGCTCACGCACATTTATGAGCAGCGGAGGTGTCTAATATTCCCTTGTAAAAGGCGCCAAGTCGTTCGAGATACAAGAACTAGTAATTAATTCGTTTCACTTGTTTTTTTCAACCATTATAATTATAAAAACATTGCTTATTTTATGGTAGTTTAATTTGTTTAGTCTAATGTATTAATTGTAGTTTATTGTAGCAAACGAAGAAAGTTTTGCTTCACTGTTGTTTCCTACGATATTGCTTTACTAATTGCTACAAACTGTCTGCGCCGCGTCACGAATCCTATGCCTAGTGGCATTTGCTACCGTTGTAGAAGTAATTCTCACATTTTTTTTTCTATGCGAATGTGTTGCGTAGTAGCGTCTTTATATTACTGTTTATGTGGAGTTGAGCACCGAAACAATGTCAATATCATGATTCTGTAATGTTGATAGTATCGTTATTGTTCTATTTCTCTGCAGAAATAAGGTCCTATTAGGAAATTTAACGTAAAGCTGTTCCAAACAGTAACTTTCACATTATGTAAACTTCATTGAACAATCGTATTTGGATTATTTTTTACTCATAACATGTAGTTGTGTGTTAACTTCCCGATTTAACTCAAAATATATCTACCTAAAAGGCTTTATCTAGCCATTCAGAGTTATTCTGTATTTCTGCTAACATTTGCAAAACGAAATAACGAGAATTTGCTTATCTTGACTTCCGTTCTTATTAACTTTTTCTTGCTAATAAGTAAGGTCTATTTCTCAATCCATGTATCGTTCGATTCTTCTTAATGCGTTGATGAATGAGACTAATATGAAGCTATACCGGCAAAATCATTTTAACAAGTATCGCTCTCAGTACGGATAACCGCTGTGTGACGCTTGTGTTGGAATAAAAAAAAAATTAAATCACCATAAAACAAAAATTTAAAAAAATATATATATCGAGAAAAACCAAAATCCTTCTAAACCATCATGATATCTCTACGGAACGAAACTATTAATACGTACAAAAGATAGAACGCTTTCAAACTGTGCACTTACTTTTAACCAGCACCATACTTTAATGTAATACATTAATTTGTAATCATTTACTTCTTAATGATATTTGATGTAAAGCTTCATTAAAGTGATACAAGCTGTGTATCGGTATTTCCACCAGTGTGGAAGCTAATTATAACTGTGGAATCGAAGAAGGCATTTTTTTTTCATTGTACATCGTCCATACTATTATTATTATTTAATAAATGGAAGTTTAAGTTTAACCTCGTGAACGCCATTTCTGTTACTAACTTAGCTTTCCCTAATTGTTAGTGCAACATGTCTTTTAACATTAGGAGCTTCAGTAATAGTCAAATGATTATTTGGTTGCAATGGGCGAGGAAGAGCCGGCAGTCAACTTACATCGATTAATGTTAATTAATTGTTTACATGTTTAAATTAGCGAATAAGTTCATTAATCGATCTGTCAACAATTGAATTAGTTGTGATTGAAACTGTGATTTCTATTTTTAATCGTAGATTTCGTTAACTAAAAAACGTGGAATGTGTCCATAGGACATTTAGTTGATAAAAAATTACTAAAAATCCGAAGCTTGCTTATATTAGTTACACAACTGTAAGCTTTGAGGTTGGGTTGAAGATAATTTCTTCCCTGAGCAATCTAGAGAAAATTATTGATATGTTACAATGAGACGTAAAGTTTAAAAACAACCACAATGTTGTTTTATTTTTAATAATCCACTTACAGCTCCAAGTCACCGTACGTGTTGTGTGTATGTTTTTAAAATTCTCCTTCAAAATCCTCTTCCCTTTTCAATAGATGTTTCAGGTTCTTTTTAATTAATCCTCTTATGTCGGATTCCCTTTTCTATTTTCTTGGGTTCGACTTTTCTTCTAAGTGGTTTTAAACTTCTTTTGGTTATTTTGTTATGACCAAAATACTTTAAGTATCTATTTTAAATTGAATTTCTAAATAGTTTTATCCAAAACTTGCCTTCGGTGCAAAATTTTTATTCCTTTCTCTATGTTTACTCTGCTGCCACAGGAATGCCAATTCAACGTCTTGGATATTTATATGGTTGTCCTATCGATGATCGTATCCGATATTACAGATGACATGCATTTTGATTCCATGTAGATGGTGTTATGCATGATTTTTGTGTTTTTTGGAAAAATGTTATTAAAAGGTGGATTATTGAAAATAATTTGTGACTATGATTATTCCTTATAAATTAATATTAATGGAGTCTTACAACAAAGAATTAATAACATAAATTATTAAAATACCAAAACTTGAATACTAACAGAAGATTGTGTTAAATGGAAAGTGAATTTTATTAATAATTAAAAATTCAAATTATAGTCACGTAAATTAAGTAATATTAGGAGTAAGTATACACACTTCACCCCAGTATCCCACTACATTATACTGAAGTATTCGTTTCCGCTGCACACGGTTGTCTAATTGGAAGCAGTAATTGCATTTTTGAGATAATAAATGCTGCTGGTTGTTTTTATTGGATTGAGTATTTCTTGGAGTAGTCGGTAATACATTTATTTTTAGTACATCAACTAGATCTTACAACTTATTCGCCGAAATCGTTGCCAGGTTACTTATTTTTTAATTTAACACATATATTTTGCCAGAAACTTTTATTTATAAACATTTTTCTATATGAAACTGTGTTGATAAGCTTTTAGCTAAAATGCGTGTGCTGCGATGAAATACTAAGCATTCGTTTTCTTAGAGGTTCATTAATAATAATCTGTAAAATTGATTTTTTTCAGTAGAATTTCAGTATCTATATTCGGTGTGATCGCCATTTTCTTGCATACAAATTGTAATGCGATTCCTTGAATTTTATTGAACATTTCGGGGATAATATTCTATATAACGTCCAAGTTGCCCGTTGCGTTAAGAAATTTATCCAAGTTTTTCATAAGCAGGATTGTTTAGTTAAACTGCCTAATTTGTTAAACAACTTAAAATAGCACTTAACTAGTATTTATTGTCTATATGTGCTTGTTAACTTGTTAAATAATCAAGCAACACAAAAGTATCGGCACACTCCACACCACACAAGTTTAACTAACCAATCCGGGATGCGTCGATCGTCATTTTCAATCGTTGACCGAATAATGTGAGAAAAAAAAAATTATTTACAAGTACCTACATTTGCCGCCTACGCACCATAAAACTAGGACATGAGAAAAATACAGAAGGATAGACGGAAGGGTCTTTTGTCATTGTAGTACGAAACACAAAACATGTCCAAGCCGGACATGTTTTCTTAGCAATCCGAAAGATAAGCCATCTTTCGGATTGCTAAGAAGGTTTTAAAGTGTATTTCGCGAACTGAAACATACGTTCATTCTTGACCCCTAAAAACTTTACTGATACCTTTCGATATGCTGTGAAAAGGGAATTTCACAATTTTTTACCGCTAGTTTCTGTCGGTATTAAGGTCGTGGAATTTCTCACATGCGATCGACACCTACAGAAAAGGAACCATCGTAAATAGCTACAGTTTTTATGAAATTAGGTTCTTTATTTTACCTATTTATACTTAAAGAAAATTTTACTAATCTATTAATTAAGAAACTAATCGCGGTGATTTTGTGCTGCCCACGTTCATAATGTACCTATTAGAGTTTGCGCTATTTCTATAGATGTCTACTTCCAGTTCTTTGCTGTTTCTAATTACTAAATTATCCAGACACGGAAGTTGATTGTTCACTTCCTTTTCTACTGTGAATTTAATAGTTTCAAATATTGAATTAAATGTCGTAAAAATCGTTTCATATTTAGCTATAAGAAAATATTCGTAAACAAATTCTAGAAAAGTTTATCTAGCAAATTTTGAAAAAATATATAAGATACTAAAATCACCACTCCTACATATAAGATTTTTAAGATATCAAGCATTAAAGAAACAATGATATTTCGCAAACATCTGAAAATTTTCCGAATTATCTCGAAAGCTTAGCTAGATATAAGGAATCTTATGGAAGACGAGATGAATTGAAACGCTGCAATACAGTGTTCTATTTAAAAAATTAAATTTGTTTTGCGTTCAGTGGAAACGGAATCCAGTAAACTTGGGCATAACTCTATGTCGTGCAGGAGTTATTTTCGAATATTTTTTATTTGAAAAATGTTTCTCTAAATTGTTCAGGAAAGAAAATATATTTTACAGGACAAGTCAACATTGCAATAATGCCACAAATAAGACGTTAAATTGTAGGATAGAAAGATACAAGTTCAATAATAACAGTAACGTTCCGGAAGAAAAGATTCTATCACAACAAAATAGTAAGCTATCTATAATTATGAACAAATTGTGGGTACAATGGTGTACAACTGATCATACTTCGTGATTACTTACTATCCATTTATTAACCTTGCCCAGTTTGTCTCACAGCTAGCGTTTAATTTTGCTACTGATCAGATATTTGTTTGTACGAAATTTTATTCCAAAACAGTAAATTAAATGTAGCTTCTTCGTTCTTTTTAATTTTGCTTTATTGAACTCTATGTATTGATTAGTTTTGCTCTTTGGCGAAATTGACCTGGCTAATTAATGGCTCAGTGGTCCAGAGGCAAGGGAGTTTAATTCTGAAAGTGGCAGCGTTAGGTATCGTTTTTCGACTGCGGGAAAGAAATGATGAGTTTGACGGGTTCGATGTCTGGAATCGCAATTCGCATGTTAGGAAATAACTGCGATTCATCATTTATGGTGAAGGGATGGTTTAATACGAAGGGTATTTAGTATAAAATGCGGCAGGCTATGAAAAATGAAAGATGCATTTGGGTTAGTAACTAGAAAGGCGACGTTGAGTACAGTTTGTCATTGGCGTTGAGGTAGGTGGGAGGCTGCATGTAGCAAAAACTTATCCATATAGCTTCATCAAATAACGGTACATTTTAGTTATAGTCCATTATTTATAAGAAAAAATTTACATAGATATCGAAAATATGCAGAAGCTTCCATTAAAAAAATTGAAATAGCACGAATCAAAGAAGGCAATCATTTCGATTGTCATTTCGTAGGCTCTAGGTGATGTAAAAAAAACCGTTTCCATAATATCGGCCATTAATGAAACAGTAGCACTTCGCAAACATTTCAAATTATGCCAATTATCTCAAAAACTAAGGTACAAGGAATATTGATGAAAGTTGATATGAATTGAAGAGAGACACCTAAAACCGTAATATTATGTAGTGTTTCATATAGCGTGTATCTTGCGCTGCGGGAACCGAACATCTTGTATACATGATTATAATTTTGTATTGTGCAGCATTTGTCTTCGAATATTTTTTTATTTTTGTAAATTGCTTAGGACGGGAATCATCTTGTGTTTAGCAAAAGGTCTGTGTCTGTGTCTGTGTAAGGTCATCATTAAAAACCAACAAAATTTTCTAAAATATTTGTCCCATCGTATTCGCATCAGTACGTAAATGGCTTTATTTTTTCTTATATTTTGCCAAAAATACACTCTGTATATTTTTTTGAGTAAATTTCCGTCGTCAATATTAGTTTGGAAATCGAGAGTTCGTTTTAAAGAAGAAAATTGATTTTTTTTTTTATTAAGGTCTGTTAAGAAGGTCTGTTTTCTCAAATTAAAACATTTTGCGTAGAAAGAAAACTTAACGATTCTTTTGGATTATTTTCGTAAAGGAACTTTTCTTCAAGAACTTCGTAAAATATTCATTAAATTTATTAACATTTCAAACGTTAATAAATGTTATTGTCTTTCTTACATTAATTAAATTCACAATTAAATAAAAGAAATTGTTATGATTTCTCTTGATTATAAAAAAGTCAAAGGTATTTTCTAACTTTTCAACTCATTATGACTCCACTATTAACACTCCCAATTATAAAAATACGAAAATAGTCCAAGAGCGTCTTTAAATTTTCTATACGAAATGATCTAATTTGGGAAATACCTTCTTAATAAAAAATAAATTAATTTTTTTCCTTATTACGATGAGCCCTCGATTTTCAACTAATACTGATGAAGAAAATATACCGAAAAAATGTACAATGTGTATTTTTAACATTTGTTCATATTTGGTCAAATAATATTTTTGGACATTTGAAATTTTGAATGATGGGTTAAATATTTTGGAACATTTTTTTGTTTCTAATAATGCACAAATAAACTACAAACAGAGTTACTTTAAAACTAAAGAAATAAGAAAGTTTCCATATGGTGCAGAATTTTTGGCGGACACTGTACATAGGCACATTTCTTATTAATCTAGCATTTATTCAAAGTATTACACACAAGTGTTTAGATAAGTCACGTATGCACGTTTTTTCCTTGATATCATCGAATAATAATTATTTAATAATAAAAAGCATATCGATTTTAAGAAACGGATATTTCGAAAATGATAAATATTTTATCTAAAGTTTTACAGCCTCATTATTGCCAATATCGGGTATTGCAGTGATGGCAATCGCTGGAATATTAAGCGAACGTGGTTAACAACATTTTCATTTTAAAAACCTGTATAGAAAATATAAATAAAACACACTTTCTTATGAGTTGCATGTACGTATTTTTTATTCTAAGGCGTTTGTTAGTATTATTCCCTTTTTTACTTTATAAAGTATCATATGCAGAGTATTGAAACCACAGTATAAGGAGATATGTAATAGATTATAGAGAGTATAGAAGAGTGTCTTTTTAATAGCAATTTTTATATTCGTGTCTACTTTTATCAATATTATTTAATAAACAATTAAAGCACAAAATTTAATAACAAAAAACAGAATTATTTTCAAAATATAAATATAAAGAAATATTTCTTTAATACAATTTTATCAAATAAGCTCTACCCGATTAAATTTTTTCGGGACACTTAATCATAATCTAGACGACTTGATGTACATACATCCTGTTAAATGTAAGTTTTTTGTATTTAGTATTTACTATCAGTATAATTTATAATTAGGTCTTTGTAATTAAGAAAAAAATTCTTTGACCAGAATACGGAAAATGAGCATTTTAGGGTGTTTCTTATGTGAGCAAAAAGATATCTTTCGAAAGTGTTTGCGCTCACACCCATATTTTTTCTCTTGCAGTCATATTTAGTCAAAAAAAATTTCATCTAAATAGAATGACATTAATCCATGCCAAATTGAACACGAAATTGGAATGTTATGGACGATAGGTTTTGTATGCTAGGTATAGCATAATTCTCTATTAGATTCTGGAAAAATAGACAGGGTGTTTTATTTAAAAAAAAAATGAAATAGCAGGAATTGACAATTTCGAGAGCTATCTTGTAGACGTTACTTGATACAAAAAATGGTCGATGTATTGTCGAAAATTCTAAAAAAATACCCAATCAACGGCGGTTGGTGCATTGCGGCTGTATATTCATTGCACATCGTGCGCATTATATCATGCAAGAGGAAATCAAAGCGTTGTAATTAACCTCCCATCTACGTCGCTACCAGCCGCCACTGTACTCCATTAAATAATATTTAAATCACCGCTCTTGGTCGTTAAAGAAATAACCGCAAAAATCACAAATTATCTTAATTATCTTAGATATAGGATATGGGGAATATTGAAGAAGGTAATAGGCATGAATTGAAGAGAGGCATCCAAAAACGTAAGTGCGTTCCATTTAAAAAATCAAACCTATATCGTGCGCAGCGGAAATTGGACGTCTTGTATGTCTTGTATACTTAATCATAATGCTACGTTGTGCAGAACTTGCCTCCGAATATTTTTTATTCGAAAACTTTTTCTCTAAATTGTTCAGAAAAGCAATTATCTTCTACCAACGTACTAGGTGGACACGCTGTATGCTTTGGAAACGTCACGATGGGGATTTTTTAGCTAGAAATGATTCATGGAATTACAAAAGAAATATAAACGGATTGTTCTCTTCACAGAATGTGTATGTACATATGTATTTCACTTGATAAATATGGTGCTTACGTAATTATTATTTTCTGTGAAAGTAAAGGCAATTACTTTATAGAAGTATGCTTCTATCAATTCTATTAATTTTTTAAGCTTCAACTGTAATGTGTTTAAGTGTCGAATAAGCTCATAAGCTTATTCGAGTACCTTAAAAATGTAAGAAAACCGTAAAATAAAGCAGGTTGGTTAATATATCAATATCTTAGTTCTAATAGCGTTAATATTGGATTGTTTTGTAACACTGTTTTAAATTGTGTCAAAGATAAAATATCTAGTTTTCGTCGATTTTGCGATTATTACCGCATAACATTCTTTCTAATATTCTGTCAAGATAGTCGATATCAATTGCATCCCAGGTACATAGTAAGGCTCTTCAAAATGCTTCTCTACTAGTTGAGACTGACTTTCTTAATTCTCGGTTTAAATGTCAGAATGCTGACATGAGCTTGTTCTTAAAAAAAATTGTCCACTATTTTTGCAGTACGCTTAAGATACTTGTACAGTTAATACACGAATCTTTCGCTAAATACTTTGTCCTTTGCTCTTGCAAAGTGTTCAAAGAAATGTCTTTTATTAATGTTCCGTTATCTTAAATAATGTAACAATTCGACCATCTTTGGAACAAAACCAAACCATAATATAACCATCCCCATGTTTAATAGCTTTGGTAGCATATTGCTTTTTCATTTGTTCTCCAACTCGACGACGCACAAACGCCCTACGTTTGAAACCGTACAGCTTACATTTTAATTTATCGGACGGATTTTCTGAACGGCTACACGGTCCTCTAAACTGTACCGTGACAGTGAAGTTCCCCGAATATCCAACAGTATCACCAGTGATAACTCATTGCTGGTAGAGTAAGACGACGACAGAAAAATGTAATCTAAGGGACTGACCCGTGGTTCTTATAGTGTCTAACAATATATGCAAAAACCCCAAGTTGTCATTTAATTTCAAGGAAAATTAAACATTTAAACGAACGGATTTCGTATTGATATCTATGATGTCCGTCTATTGGCATAGTACACTTATCTCATGCTAATAGCATCCAAGTAACATGTGAAATAAATTCTCTGAAATCAATGTTTTAATTTTTATTTTCCTGAATATAATAATAAGGATATATGTATTTTTGTTTTTCAGACTTACATAGGACCTGTGCTGATATCTGTCAATCCATATCGAGAGTTGAACATCTACAACAAACAGCTCGTCGTAGAATACGCAAACAAGCATTTTTTTGAAACATCTCCTCATATGTACGTATGTCCTATTTATCCAGATTGCTTGAATAACCAGCGAATGCATTTATGCCTCCGCATCATACAAATTCAAGAATTGTTTAATGGTTTTTCGGGCAATTAATTATTTTTTTCTTATGGGAGTATAAGTTTTGCCAGTAGGTTACATATGATTGCATTAAATGCAATATTGAAGTGTATTTTGAATATGTATTGATTAATATAATACATTATTGTGTATAATACGTTGTTGTGAACCTTGTACTGTAAAATCAATATAGTTAGTATTTTCTCTTCTTCTTAACTCCGTGAAAAAGCCTAGACATCATGAAATAATGTTGTTAAAAGCTCAAAATTGTGAACTATTTGGATTTCGTGATGATCATTAAATCGACTAAAATCGTTGAACTTTTGGAGCATGTACCTCTACAGAGATCTAACAGCTTCTGAATATGCTTCTTTAGAAGAGGTTGAATGAAACCTTAATAGTTCGACTTGTTAACTTGGTCTATTTCTTATCTTGTATATTATTAAATTTTGACAAAATAAAGCTCAGAAACCACGTTATTAAGAGACAGTTTACACACCCGTATAAATTAACTCGACGAAGAAAAAAAAATAAAGCAAAAAAATAAAATCATACTGCAACCAAAGATACTAATGGAAAATCTACTCAAATTGCATATAGGTATTCGAATTAATATGAAAATATATAATTTAAGTTAATAATACGGACAATTTTATAATTTTGAAGAACTGCAATATATTTTTCATATACAGGATCAATGCGAGTTATTTCAGTAATTCATTCCATCAGAGTATCACCTATCTCACAGAGATAAAGTTAATTTTCCATATATGTGCTTTGGGAATTAAATTTTGTGTATTCGCATATCCCGGTTGCTTTTTGTTTTGTTCCGTTACACTCCGTGATTTCTATTAATTCACCTTAAGTGTTTAGAATGCAAAAGGCCAAAAGGAACTGGCGTCAATAGTAACAATACAACAAAGATTTATTATTATATTTGTGGTATTAATCCTTTATGGACCTTATTATTGGGAGAATCAAAAAATACACCTAATGCCGGTCTCATATACACGGTGAGACAGAGAATGATCATAACTTTCAAGATGAATAAACAAGAATCTAGAATAGATAGAAGAAATACATTTTTTTTTTCTTTAAAAAAGTTCATGACATTTTAAATAAAATAATCTGCAAATAATGGTCTTCATTGGCAAAATACTGTTGCAAACGGATATTAAGTTTCGCATCACTCTTCGAAGCACTTCTTTCAAAGCTTGGGTCGTTGCTACCGAACCTGGAGATCCAGCACCCATTGAATTACGGGCTGTGTGGGTTGTGGCCCCATTTTGTAAAAACAGATACGTCCCATGTCCAATTCTTAAAAAAAAAAAAATGGAATCATGCTCACATATCGTTCAGAAGTTATGGTAACCAGAAGATTATGTTCTTCAAAAAAGTCGATGATTTTACTGCCATCTGCGGATATTGTCATTACGCAAGGGCGTCTTTTGAATTTGTTTAGGGTTTACATCACTTCAATAGCGCATGTTCTGCTTATTAATACTATCAGAAAGAACTGCGCCTCGTTGCTGAAAAAAATTACTGCGTCGTCAGGCATATTTTCGCATGCTTGTATTCGATTATTCCAATCCTGGTGAGACACTACTTGAATAAAGACCACTTTGTGAGGATGAAAATAGAGATCGTTGTGAAGAATTCGACGTACAGTACTGCTAGATAGGTTGGGGGAGCAATCGCGTGCGTACCAACAGAGAGCCTAGGTTACCGTAGAATCGACTGTTCTCCGGTGTTCGACTAGTCATCTGTGCGCTAACTTTCTTTATCGCAACATTCCCACACCTATGAAAGTTTTCCGCTCATAATCGATTTCCGATCGCGAACTGAATCTTTCCGAACTATTGCGTCGCTTAAGCTCATTTTAACCCTTCCAGGACTTGTCCTTCTGAAGGTAGCTAATCTATTTTCTGCCTAACATGCTTAGTGTATTTGCATAACTGTAGGTTTTGATCAGGCGAAAATGTTCATTGGACTCGACAGTTAATGCTAAAGTAAGCTTGATGTATGGGTGGCTACCGAAACCAGCTGGTGATTTGACCTTTTAGAGTATTCAGTTTCAGTAAGGACACCTTTTTTCTTTGTCAGACAGATTTGTTAACATCTTGATGCAGCATTTTCAGAAAGATGGTTCAGACTGGAAATGGTTTCCTTAAAAAATTGTAGGTTTATCAACAACTTGAAGCGAGAAGAGCAATGTTTATTAGTTTTGTTCCTTACTTCTAGCATATAAGAAACGAGCTTTGAAAGAAATTTTAGATGACGCATCCAGAAAAATAAATGTTAAATTCAATTTTGGAATTAAATATAAAACCCTGATATTATTGTTAGAAAAACGTTATGCACAATTTACTATTTTTTTATAGATTTGCAATAACAGACACCGCATATAGGTCACTCAAAGAAGAATATTTTGACCAATGTATCCTTATATCAGGTAAAATTAATTAAAGTAACATTTACATATTTCTTATCGAAATACTTTCTCTTTAGGCGAATCTGGAGCCGGTAAAACAGAAGCATCGAAGAAGATCCTCCAATACCTAGCGGATGTAACAGAGCACAGAGGAGAAATTGAAAAAGTTAAGGAGAAGCTACTCCAATCGAATCCTGTACTAGAAGCATTTGGCAATGCGAAAACGAATCGCAATGATAATTCTAGCAGGTTTGGAAAATATATGGACATCGAGTTCAACTTCGAAGGCAATCCGATAGGCGGAGATATCCTCAATTATCTTTTAGAGAAGAGCAGGATCATCAGCCAAGAAACGGGAGAAAGAAGTTTCCATATTTTTTATCAGCTTTTGGCTGGCGAAACGGATAGCGAACTGAATGAGTTTATGTTAAAACGGAATACGAGCTCATATTATTATCTGAATCGTGACGTAAGTAATTATTTATACATACTTTGCTATTCATAAATTTTGATATTGGAATCTGCAGAAATATCTTTGTATGTACCTATATTTTACTGTTTCGATATACCGGCAGTTGTATTAACACATACTTTAACAAATATATTAACAGATTAGATAAAATATTGATACAATTAGCGATCATATCGTAATAGGAAAAATATTGCAGACAGTAGATATACAGGGTGAGTTACCTCCGCGAGCTCGAAAAATTGTGCCTTTGTGAATTTTTTCCCTGTTATCAGGTCTAGTTGTGGGCATTTTTTAAGATTATATTGAAATCTACAGGATATCTCCATAAGTTCGCAGCTATCCAAACTTGTATTTTTTTTTAATGGAATCTGCTATATATTAGAATCCCTGCTAAATCCTGAGGCAAAATGTAATAAGGTACTATTGTTGATTTCTTTGGTATTAGGATATTTTAGAATAAGTCAACATTTACAGAAACGGAAGTGCGTATTATACAGATGTTGTTTTTGTTGACCTATTTTTAAAAAATGACTAAGAAGAGTGTCATATCAACTTAATACAATATTACACGCATCTCGTTAGTAACTCAGCACTTCACAAGCGCGTGTACTGACCTGACACTTGAGGTTTCTCATTAATATTAAACCGTGCCCACAATTAGACGTGACAAGAAAGAAACCGTTTTGAAAAATCTCCAATCACAGAGGACTAATCTTCCAAACCTGCGGATCTGAGTCACTCCGTGTAAATAGAATGATTTTTTTCCTAATAAGAAGAAATATCATAGTAAACGTCGTAATCTTTTATACATTTTTACAATAATTTGAGCATTAAAAACAATTATTTAGAAACAATAAATTCTAAAGATAACACCAGCTATAAAGATATTTTTAATTTTACTTTTACGTTTACAGATCGAGTCTATAAGGTAATATTCTGTAATTTTTAGTTTTGTATCATTTCAGTTATTGTACTTAAATAGAACAGAAATAGTTAAATTTGTATTATTTAGTGCCGAGATTAGGGTTTAAGGGGAAATAGGAGCCAAATGTTATTTGCAAAGAGAACATGTGACAAATAAAATATTTTTTATTTCCTTGAAATTTTCAAGGAAATAAAAAATAACGACAGGTGGAGTATGTCTCTTTGCAGTTTGAATTATATCTTACAATATGCAAAGTTGGGCCATTCACATCCTCTAAGGGTATTTCTGCAGGAGAGAGCAGAATTACAAATTTCTGATACGTCTTTTTATAATATTCTTGGTTTAGACACTTTACACAGGAAATAGCTTCAGATTCCAAATTCAAGCTAGATCGGATAGTAACTCAAAAGGCACAGGTCGTAGATTTGTCTACCAAACTGATGACTTAAATTGTGTTGTTTCGAATGCAAATTACTATATGAGTTTCGAGAGCATACGCGTTGGATTGTATTAGCGGACTTATTTTCTATTAATCTGCTAGCGGTACGCGGGTTCTATTTGGATAGGGTTCATATTGATGTTACTATACTATCGCGCCCGTGATTGCAAAACAACGCGCAACTTGAAAAGTCGCACGTATTTTCCACTAATTGTAAGCTTCTAGCTGCACACGACTAGTCGCATGCGATTCCTATTTAGTCAGAGCTCATATTGATGTTACCCACTACCAAAACCCCGATTCGTAAGCCGTTGCAACTGAACAACGTGTCTGAATATCCGGCAGGAAAAGCCGCCGTGACCCCCATATCTCTTTGATAATTGACAGCACATGCAATAATGAACATATGTTACCTTAAACGAACATAAACTAGCAAATTATCATGAATAAAAAGATAGATGCTGAACATGTCATTTGAGGACTCTCTGCAGTGCATATGCAATCTCTGCGGTGTATAATATAATAAAATGTGCTAAATACTTTTTTTAAAGCTTAAGATGTATCAAAACCAGATCCGACGAGCTTGGGTAAACGAGGTGATTGCCCCCCAGACCCGAGCTTATGAAAGGGACCCGAGCGGGCCCGTTCTTTTCAGGTTATGATTT